>MU868992.1:48194-61881 GCA_036418205.1 Ostertagia ostertagi | reverse complement strand
TGGAGGTACTGTACTGAAGGTGAAGTGAGTACATGGCGTATTCTGGATAAGGCACTGACAGCACGTACTGCTTAGAGTCATCAATCTTGATTAGAGGCTCAGCAGTTTCTGAACCTAGAGTAAACAACAAATAGTAAATAAAAGTAAGTGAAGCAAACTTATGAGATCAAGTACCCCCCCACATTTCACTTATTTTTAGTGAATCTCTAGGAAAGGTGGGTTCAAAAGAAGGTCTTCCACCTCTCTCTCCACAAGCAATGTCTGGTAGAGTACTGTATTCACACAATCAGTAGCTCCAAGAGCGAGTGCGCACACGATGGGTAGCTACCCATCAATCGATACGTATCTTTTTGCTACCGTTCTATGTTACGTGATCCAGACAAATACTAATGCGCAATATATCACGCATTTTTTTGCATATTTATCGAAATAAAACCTCTTACACACATGATGTCGTTAATGAGACCCGTAATGAGGCCTACAGTGGAACCGTCCTTAGAGTTTTTCTTCGATTCTACCATCGCTGCTTTTTCTGCTCTGCGACGCAAAGCCGACAGATTTATTGCGCAGCTGAAGAACTGTCAAGTGGAGCGGCCGACTATTGGACGGTACAAGATGAAGACAGATAGCCGACCCTTGCAAAGGCCACATTGTAAACACATTGGCACCCTTGAGAAAACCGCCGATGTGGTGAGTCTCCGGTTACGTCGGCCAGTTGAACGATAATGTTCGTTCGGAAAAGAAAGTGAATTAGTCAAACCATGGTTAAACTGGCATTTCGCTCTGCACACGGAAGAAAATGTTCTGGTGGGTAGCTAGCGCAGAAGATAAATCACTGTCTGAAGGCTTATCTACGTACGGTAAGAAGTTCGTTCAAAAAAAAGCTCGTCTGCAAAAGCAGAAACTGCGCTAAATCCGCCGTTGGAAAGAGCGTGCAGATAAAACAAAGGCCTCAGCTGGCTTGCTATGCGCTCCGTCAAAAATTGAACTTGCTGGAGCTGGTCGAAGTGTTGATGTCTGGGCCTCTCCCGTCTCCCTGCTCTCTCATCTATTCAATGTCTGCTCCCTCACCCCGACATTCAGTGCTTCGGCTTCTTTGTAAGCTCACTCAATGCAAAAAAAACCGACAGAGCAGTGCCGATTCCTTTTTGCCTTTATTCATCAGTGTGAACAAATGATCTACAATTTCATGTGCGACCATTACTGACGACATCATACTGTCGTGGCATGTGCCTTTAACCCCACACACTAAATATTAGTTCAATTTCCAATCTAATTCATGCATGATGCTTCACGCCTCACAATACTGCCGAAAGGCACAAGAATATTTCTCATGCTTCGAAAACATTAAGAAAGAAGGTGATGAAGAAAACGACTACTCCACGTACGGCTTTGGAGAGGCATTATGACGCTGGTTGATCTCTTCTTAACTCTTCACGAGGCTGATAAATGATAAATGACCTTTATTAGGCTGACGTTTCGGCGAGGATCGCCTTCTTCAGAGCCTGAAAGAGTCGAAACAATTTATGATTCATTATTCAATACATAAATTGTTTCGACTCTTTCAGGCTCTGAAGAAGGCGATCCCCGCCGAAAACGACTGCTATATAGACTACACACAGCTCCATTCTCTTTGACTCCAACTCCTGTGAATATCCTCCCCACTGAACGCTACGGGCTATAGCTTAATCCAGGCCTTGAAATCCACCATGAAAATACAGTTTTCGACGCTTTCCGCATTTCCCTAATCAGAAAAGGCCATAAATCCTTCCTTCTTCAAAAAAATTGAAGCAGGTGAACAACTAAGGGCATCCTTACTTCCAGGTGGGTCTGGTAAAAGCTATCCAACAGTGGGAATTGGACTGCCGAGTTGACTTCTGTGAAATCCGATCTAGAATCTGGCGCGATAATCACTTGTGTGGTAAACAGGGCCTCTTGCCACTACACCACCTCCACCCTCCTCCTTAATCTATCCGCTAGCCTATACTATCCCCTGGTACTCTTGAATACTTGAATGAATGAATACAATGAATACACAATTTTGATCCCTCCGTAGTAGCAAACCCGCACCATATCAAGCGTAAAGGGCGATAAAATATATCCAAACGCTCATTAGGCTTTAATGGGTACCTTGTGCGTAGCGCAGATCCTGGCAAACTTTAGGTTGAATATGTGATTTCCCTTTTTCACCCAAGTCCTTAACGTCTAAGAACAGCGATCACTCACTCGTTCCGTGATCCATAAGAAAACCATGAGACACCACTTCTCCCTTGGTCTCTAGTGGCACTAGGAATCTTACACTCATCTGTCTATGAGCACGAACGGATAGGAGCCAAAAGCAAGCCGACCAGTAGGCGTCTGTGAAAATTAATGACCCCCGAACGCTTCGCCTTTGATACGCCGGCGATTAGAGCGACGAAATGAATCGACTGTGGCCCCATTTTCCATTCGCGATCGACAATGGTATCTTTAAGAGAAACAAAGGACCTAACGGAACACCCACAGAGAAATTCGAATGTCTTTCGCTGCGTCAGAAGGAAGCCGAGATAGAAGATTCTCAAAACTTCGTTGTTTTCGAGATAATTCCTCTCTCGCTTGGCCATTCTTTCGTATACCTTACATCGTGCGCAGGATGGGATGCGTGAAAATTCGTCCTTTACTCCTTTTCTTCCCTCCCTCCCTTTCTCAATCCCCCACCGCTCCTCTCCGCGTCGGCCTAAAAGCATAATGGTCCACAAGAGCACATCCGCTCGCATGGACGCACCACGTGTACACTCACCGCGCAAGGGATAATTATCCCTCCAATTAAAGTCTGGCGATGTCTGAGAAAAAAAGCCCCGAACAAAGACACAACGCAGTGTGCTATGAAGCACTTGCATTCAGCGCTCCCTGACAGTTGCACTTTCCGTGTACGGTAATGAAAAACTGGTGCAATTTACGTCGTTTGCTGTGATGCTCATAAAGTAACAGCATTAGTTTCGTGTTCAATGTCACATTTCGTCATTACACATCAAAGGCCCAAAAAAGATACTTATCAGTCGCTTAAGGTGCCGCTACCGTAATGCGGTACTGGGAGAAGAAGTGCCTTTTCAACGCCGACATTGATCGCAAAGTAAATGTCTATTAAATATCTTATTAAAAGGAAAATGGATAAAGGACAAAACGACCATCGTTGATCTTTTGGGTTGCGCCATGCACTTTGTCCCATTCAAAACTTTGATGATGTTTGATGGCAGCTTGTTTTTATCAGTGTCTTACTAAGGCCGTATTGATCCGTAGAGCTCGGGCCGTAAGGTATGCTTCCCCGAAGGTTTGGGGACGAAAATCCCTTTAAATTTTCTCTGTCTTCCCAACTGGGATTGTCCTGATAAAGGGCCTACATTTAATATATGTGTGTAGGTTAAAGTAAACATGCACTGAAAATGAAGAAACAGTATCGTTCAAAGAAAATTTGAAGGGATTTTCGTCCCCACACATTCAACAGAAGCGACATCCTTAGCCCTGGCGAGTTCTGTCCTGCGCCAAGGATCCTGGCAATCAGCACAAACTTGTCTCAGAGGGATGAAAGGTGAAAGGATGAGCAAAGCGATATCCGATACAGGATTCCATCAGCTAACCGTCGCCGATTGAGGGGCTCCGCTTGCCCACTGTGAAACCAGGGTAAAAGATGGAATGTGCCAAAACTGTAAAATTCCTGCGACGACCAATTTCCTATCCGAGAGGAATCAATCGTTCTTTTTATCTCCCCATTTGGGGAGCTCTCGGACCTAGAGTTTTGTTGGTATAGGTTTCGATCAGAGTTTGCTATGGTAAACTGAATTCTTTAGTTTATTTTATTTTATTTATTCTGGCCTATTGTTTCCCAGAAACAGCACTTAGTATGATGACAAGACCAAGTTGAAGCCGTATCCATTCACAAATGCTATCAAAAACTATCATAACGTTAGCTAACCTCAAGGAACATTGCGACAGGCACATGAAACTCTTAAATGCCTTTGGGATCCCATGCGATATTGGGAGTGCATGGCGCAGCCATAATTTATCCGGATGACTTTTCCTGCCCTATCTTCACTTTATTTAGAAGTTCATACCTTTCATTCATGTTTTTCATCTTGTCTATATACATTATGGGGCTCTATACAAGTGGGGTGGGCACACCCAGCTTTTCACGCATGTCAAGTGACTGCCCTCACCCCCCACCCCCTAGATTGGCTACACTCCCCTGGCTCACGAATTCCCCAATTCTCGTGACAGTATAGTAGCGGGCAGCAGTCCCACTTACATACATTTCTGTTAAAAAAATGCGGCGTGCCACCCTACTTGTATAGCACCCATTATGGTGCTTCTTTTTTTATCCATTTCCTTGAAGGGCTTCCCCACATGAGCCGCAGGGCATAGATGGCTCACTCAACGAGCTATTTTTGAGGCAATCGTTGAACTTGGCTAATCCCGTGAGTAGTTTATAAATATTTGCATGCATACGATTGAGGGAGGGATAATTGATCTTTGGATTCACACGTAACAACCTCTAGTCTCGACGTTAGTCATTAAAAGGCCACAGAACGATACCATTACTTGCTATTACTTCGTAATGAGGCAGTAATAACAGGAAGATAATGGAGTTACAGCCTCATAACGGACGTCCGTCTAGTTTGAAATCGATTTTGGCCACCAAAAACAGCCATTACTAGCCATCAATATGCTATTTCACTGTAAATGTGAATCGGATAATTTCCTGGGATGGCGCCAGATACCCTTTGTTCCGGCGGCCAGGTGCGTGTTCACTGCAGACCTTACTACACAAATGACGACGGCCTCCACAAAATAAAATGTTTTCTGCCAATGAAATGATTAGCCTGTTGCAGTTGTATTCTGTCAATTGTCACTAATTACAACTATCATTTATCAACTATTAGTTATCACTATAAACTACTAGTTATCAGGTTTTCTTGGAGGCCGACGTTATTTGTGTTGTTGGGTCTGCACTGCAGAATCGCCTAACAGCCAGAAACAAAGGACATGCTTTTTTCGCTTGGCATTACCTACGAAGAGGGCAAGCGCGATCAAGAACGACATCTGCCTTTCTGTCATCAGTTGAACATGAACATGGGCCATCTCTCCTTGCCCTTACACTTACCTGCACCCCCCCCCTTTCCCCGATTTCTATTCGCCAAAGGTAGGGATTATTTTGAAACTCCACTGAAAGGTAAAATAGGTTTACCTTTTGCCCCTGATAAAACTTCAAACGCTTCCTATTTGTGGACTGTTTACTAAGCACTATTTAGTTGGAGCAACCTTGAAAAAGTGCTAGGGCGCACTCGCGTGTGAAACTTGCGCCAAATAGTTTGAACCGTCAAAAACGAAGGTTATATTCGTAACCAGGCACTAGCAACCTCGGCTCTATACAAGTGGGGCGGGCACGCTCAGCTTTTCACGCATATCAATTGACTGCCCTCCACCCGCCCCCCCCACCAGAGTCAACCCTGCGTTGCGCAGTTCGCAACGGCACGTTGAGAGATCCTCAACGCACGCTGTATGGGCGGAGACACAGACGGCTCGAGCATGCGAGTGTGAATGTTCGCGCGAGAGAACGTGTCTAATCGGGCGAAACTGCGCAACGTGGCCGTTGAAAACTGCGCAACGCAGGGTTGACTCTGCCCCCCACCCCCTAGATTGCCTACACTCCCCCTGGCTCACGAATTCCCCGATTCTCGTGTCAGTATAGTAGCGGCAGCAATCCCACCTACATACATTTCTGTTCAAAAAATGCGGCGTGCCCACCCTACTTGTATATCACCGCAATCTTTTTAAGCTGTTTCGGAAAAAAATTGGAGCTATTTTGGGATTGTGCCAGTATATTACTACCTCGGCATTTTGCTGCGACTGGGTTGCGACCCTACCACTTGAGTTATTCCAGACCACTCGTGACTTATTGCCGAAGGGTAAGCCATTTAGATCGTCAAAGAGCCGCCTATCGGAAGAGCCACCGCTCGTATTGATTCGATCTCCGGATAGGCATGTGCTCATCTTCGCGCTGTATACGCTGCTTTCAAACAACTCCTTACAAACTCATCTAATCAAAACGAAAAGCACGTATTTGGAATCAGCGTCGAGAATACCATACAACCATATGCATTTTGTATTAGAAACCTCAAAACAGATTTTCCCTTGATCTTCACTTCCCCACCCAAGTTGCTGTGACGCTAACTGACTTTGATCTACTTGGCGATGACTGCGTCAAAAAAAACTCATGCTGCATAATTTGAATCGAGGGACCGGCAAAAAGGAAGAGACTGTGGAGATGTGGAGAAGGCAGACGGCCAAACGAGGGGTCGGCGGCAACCATCGACCGTAGATCAAAATGAACTACATGAACACAACGGATCAGAAAAAGCTAAGATCAAGGGAAAATACAACTACAGTTACCGTACAAAATCGTACAATCAACTCGCCTAATTTTCAATTCTCCTTTCAAATATGACGAATCTATTTATAACTGCAAGTGGCGGAGGCGGAGCGAGTGTAATGGCAAATGGCACTTACCACGCGACCGGTCCGGGATCAATTCCTGGGTCGTGAGTCGCCCGGGCCTAACCAAGCCTTCCATCCCTCCGGGGTCGGCTAATTGGTACCAGACTTGTCTGGGAGGATAAAAACATGACTTGTACATCGGCTGGCCCCCGCAAGTCATTGTATAGGAATGCTTTATCCTTTATCCTTTAACCTTGAAAAACACCCTATTCATAGCTGCTCCCACAATTACAACCTCCTGCCTACAATTGGGCACCCGCCCAGGAAATAAAAAGCACTATTATCATGTTACTGTCATCTGTGCTGTGGTAATTCTGGAGCCCTTTCAAAGAACTGGAACATCCGAACAGTTCCCCTGATAGGTGTCAAAGTAAGTCACATATTGAATTTGCCTTGTAACAAAATATCGTAGAAAACTCAAGAATCTGTGTGATATTGTTGACAGTTAGAAATCTGAAGAGAGACGGGAAAGCATGGCGCACTCGCTGCCGTTTTGTGAGTGCTACTGTGCTTGTCTTCAGTTCATCGAGTACCTTGAGAGAAGAAATAGTATTGCTAAACTTTGAGAGTCCACTATGAGAAATCTCTGCCATCAATTTCGCGCTAAATTCATGTCTTGTCCTTAGCGTTATAAAGCCCTCATTTATCCCATATTTTTTTGAACTATTCTGTTTTGGCTCCTAATGGTGGGTGGTGCTCACTGGCCGGTCCCCGACTTCCCATCGAATGTCTCTGCGGGAGCTAGTCATAATGCCAGCGCGGTGGGCGTTTCGCATTGTTGGCAATCCTTGGACAGGCTCGGCTCAACGGGAGATTCACGCCTCTTTGTCGAACACCTGCACTGGCCGCGCTCACACGCTGTGTGCTGGTTTCATGAAAGCAGACACCTAAGTGGGGCTCTAGAGGAGGCCCTATTGATGAGAGGACCACGTAGAAAGGTCTCGATTTTGATGATAGCCTGAAAAAAGCTTTGATGGCCAGTTCTTGAGAAGCGCTTCTATATCAGTGGAAGCAGGATGTCAGACGTAAAGCTCTAGTCTCTGGGAGAGCGGGGGTGGTGCAGAGGCTGAGCGTTAAAGTCAAATTCCCTCAAGCGTTGGCATAGACGTCGACGACCTTCCCTCCCGACGCAATACCATGATTCTACCATAGTTGTCTCGAAGACCATGTCACCGCTGCGAACACTGTCCTGTCTCGTAAGTCAGACTAGGAAGGCATCGAAATAACTAATCTGAATCGAGTTCGTGGGCGCGGCGCAGTCCAAAAAACTTGAAAATCGTTAACCGACCTACTGCTTTTATCTGTTCTATAGTTCCCTGGTCTCCGGACATCTGTCAACCGTGAGGCTAGGCAATTCAGCGTTTTGTTGTGCTGTCTGGGAGCTCTCACACAAGCGCACTATTACAGAATCTCCGCTTTCTTTACCTCCTTCAAAAGGCTTAGTCCCACTACCACAAAGAACGTCTGCTTTTCCTTCTACACTTGGTTGACAGAAGCCTTGTAACCATAGTTCCCTGGGCTCTAGTTACTGAAGGAATTTTTTCCCTGAAAGAAAGCGCAAATAAATTTCCTATTTTCTGTCTAGTCCCAGGCGAAAAACCTCTGCCGTTTTCGAAGAGCAGGTTCGTTTTGCATGAAATGAAATGCATGAGATGTCAACAAAAGAACGCGTTCCACTGCAGCACTGTGGCGATATTCTGAACGTTATGGCTCATATTTCTTGGTAAATTTATTTGTTTGCACAGAACTGCCCGCGAAAGCCGGCTGCTGGTGCTGGCTGTCAAGGTGGTCGTCATAAGAACTTCCTCAAACGCCGCGCATTGAACCGATCTCTATTGTAGTCATCGTAACGGATAAACAGAAGGAAATTCGGAGTCGCCTCAAATCATCATCGTGGTGGAAAGATGATGGTAGAAAAGATTATCTCCAATAGATTAGGATGAGCTTCAAGAAGATATGAGTTGGTGGCTTTCTTGAACTTACAGTACACTCCACGATGAAGTTTTTGGTAGCATAAACTATTTGATGTAGGAATGAAACTGTCTACGAAGTCCCCCATTTTAGGCTTCGAAATTGCGTGCATATGGAAGCTATGAACTTCCGAAGTGCTTCTACTGCTTCCATTCCCGCTCACATACACGCATTGGTTCTGCGCCCTCTCAATCGTTATGCTCTTTCGCCCCATACTCCTTCTCCGCGCTCAATGTTCATTGTCCAAGCCCAAAATGAGTGAACCTTGATTGTGATCGCCAAGCAACGCGAGATAGGGAAAAATCGTTCATCGGCAACTTTTCTTATCGGATAGAAATACTACCATGGCTCCTTATCAAACGCTCCCGTTTGTCGTTGCTGCTGTTATCACCGAAAACTTCACAAAAAATCGAGGAAATCACAAAGCAGGGGCAACGAACAAAGGCCATAGCCTACGCAATGTCATCAAAATGAGTTAAAGCCTCGAAGCTAAGAGCTGGGTTGAAGCTTAGAGCTCAAGGGAAATCGAAGTGCCCCTTTTGGAACGGCCTTAAACCAAGTTCTGTAATTGCGGACGAAGACAGGCAAGTAGCGTCATAAGGAACCGATGCACACTACAATTACTACAGCTATTACATACTCATTCAAGTAACCAGTTCCTGCAGCTGTGCTACAGAAATAGTTAACGAGAGAGAAGTAAGTGGTGGGTAGCCTGAGACGGTGAAGGCAGAGGTTACGAGCCAAGTGGCAAAGCGATGAATGTACACTCGGCTCGGCTGGTGTTATCGCAGCAGGGTTGCAGTATCGAACCATTTCTAGACAATTCCATCACCTCATGGCGTTCGTCGGCGATACGACACTTTACGAGCGCGCGCCATGTACGGGGTTATCTGACCCTTGGTCTGATCAGCAACGACAGGATCCCCTCTGGTCAGAGAACAGATGTTTCTCGCGAGGAATCCGGTTCTGCTGCAACGTAGATTTTGCACCGACCGCATAGAGGAGCCCCGTTCTCAGACGGGGAAATTCCAGTTCCGCGGCCTTTGAGTGGTCCCCCTTGGTCCCTCGTAGTGGGGCCGGATTCCGTAACAGAGACGTCTGGATCTATTAATAGACTGTCCGAGACGGAGAAGAAGTCTTTAAAAGCCATGACTAGTTTTTGGCAAGGCCCTGACAAACATGTCCGTTTATTAGCTGGAGGAGCAGAAAAAGCCGTAAAGCTAGGCTGGATCCCTTTAGTTCAGTGTCTGGATTTACGGCTCGACCATGATGGCCACGCGGCTAACAATGCCACCCAAAGCCTTTTATCTCTCAGGAAAGGTCCAGCAACAATTAACGATGAAATAAGTAACAAGATTACCATTAGGTAACCCCATACATTAGCGGAATTTTATTTGTATGTTTCTTGTCAAAATATCAAACTGTGGCCTAAAAATTTGGAAAAAATTTGGTAGAAGTAGCTCAGAAGCACGGATCGTATCACAAATGGTCGGATCGGGTCCTGACCTAGTGAAAAACAGCCATTTGTCCAAAATCGGGTGTCACATACAGTACCTATTGGCATACCGACGCGGAACTGTCGGGTGGTTTCTTCAAAGCATTGCACGTAACAACCACACATTCAAACGTTTCCGCAAATACAGGATGAGGTCAAGGATATGGCGCATCCCAAAGTTTACAATGGAACGCTGAATATCGAATTTCTATTTTATATGCAAAAAAATGAGGCCAACAAGTGGAAGATTAGCTACTTAGATGACCAACAGCAGTCAGATTCCCTAGTCGGTTGGACGGGTTTCTGGACGGTGCCCAAACATCCCTCGACCCCTCAGGATCCGTTGGTGCGGATTTATGGGCCAACGCCGTAAACGGAGACGCTCTCTCACGGACCCATTAGATCGGCAACGAATCAATGCGCGCTGACGGGGCCGTGGACGGCCCGGGGCCGGGGCCGGGGCCGGTGGACGGCGTCTACACAAATTGATCTGGTTCTATGAAAGCGATGCGCTCGCGCGTCAATTACTAGTTCCTAGTCGTCGTGCACTGCGCGTACGTACGCCCAGGCCGTTTACCCTTGTCGTCGTCGTCGTCGTCGTTGTGTGTTCGTTGAAGTGTGTCTGGGAAAACAAGCTTCTGATGTATCATACAGTCACAAATAACTAAAACCTTCTCCACACTATTGATCGATATTGATTTTCGCTGAGTAATCATTGATCAAAGGTGACCGTTGAATTGCACAAGACGGTTCATTTGCAATTCAAACACAGCTGTGCTCGCACAGACAAACACACATCGACGGATCAACGGCCGTGAAGGCTATCGACCATTTTTCATTTATTCATTTTCATACCGTAACCCAAAGTCGGTAAAAAGGCAAAAATAATTCCCCTTATTTCCGAAAACGAGAAGAGCGTCGAGTGCAGACCACACACCACAAGTGACGACGGCCAAGAGAAAAAGTGGCTTTTCGTCACTTGTGGTGTGTGGTCTGCACTTGACGCTCTTCTCATTTTGAGGGAAAACCGGGGCATTGTTTATGTCACAACAATTTCTGTCAATAGCTCAATTTTATCGAATAAGCCCGCCTTGCAGTTCCAACAAGCCCTGATGGCAGTGCCCTGATGCAACCCTGATTTGTTTCAAAGTTGCGTCTGACTTTGCAAGATGAAGCCAGCGTTGAAAGTGGGTGTCATAATCGTAATCAGGATCCAAATGCCCCCCCCCCTCCTCTCCCACGTGAGGTTCGGCTAATTGGCGGAAAAGTGAAGCACTAAGCGGAAGCAAACCTGCGTCAAATGGCTTGAAGGGTCTCATCCAGTAAGGGGGGGGATAGCGATCTAGAGCATTTCAAACCATGGAAAGCACATTATTTTATTGTAGACGTTCAGGACTAAGCCCTAGAAGGGAAGGAGTCCCCGGATCCGTGAGCAATCTTGGCTTTCCCCGGGGGGACTTCCTCCCCCTCCTGGGCTTAGTCCTGACCTGCTAACTAGGTGAATTTCACTTCTCGTAGACGTTAATGTCATCTAGTACAAGAATACATACATTACACAAAACACCTGAAGAAATAACATAGGAAAAAAGCTGATAGCAGCTCGTAACTTTAAAGGACTCCTTGAGCCAAATTGGCATTAGAGCAGACCGTGCACCGCAATGCCCCCTCTTACCGGATGAGACCCGGCTTGAACGTCAAAAACGAAAGTGATATTTGTAACTAGGTACTAGCAACCCCTAGGGCTAAGTTTTGGTGAACACTATTTGGTCCTTCTTGGGATTGTAATGGTACAATACTACCTAGGCGTTTTGCAGCTGTGAATGTGTTGCATCCCTACCAATCAGTTTAGCTCCAAGCACTTACGAATTTGATTGCTGAAAGGGTGGGGCTTTTGTCAATAACTCAATTCTGATAGCCAAAGATCCCTTGCTCGGACAGCACCGCTCGTATTGATCGATTCTCCGGATGGGGCATGTGCTCATATGCCTTCGCGCTGTATACGCTGCCTTCAACAACTTCTCTATAACTAACCCATCTAATCAAAACGAAAAGCACGTATTTGGAATCAGCGTAGAGAATACCATAGAATACGATATACATTTGTATTACAAATCTCAAAACAGATTTTCCCTTGATCTTCACTTTCCCCACAGCTGCGTATACGGTAACCGCTTTGATCTACCGTCCGTCGATGCCTGCCGTCGAAAAAAAAAAACGCATGCTGCCGAAATCGAGGGACTGGCAAAAAGGAAGAGACTGTGGAGATGTGGAGAAGGCAGACGGCCAAACGAGGGGTCGGCGGCAACCATCGACCGTAGATCAAAATGAACTGCATAGGCTCCTTCGATCAGTAAAAGCCAAGATCAGGGAAAATACAAACTAAAGTTTACCGAACAAAATGTACATCATCGCATAGAGTTTTCAATGCTGATTTCAAATATGACGATCATTTTCGAATTTTTTTAACTACAGTGATGGAAGGGGAGAAGTTCGGTGATTTTTTATTGGCTCAGTTTTATACAAGCCGAGTACTGTGACTGTTTCTAAAGTCTTCAGTATGAAAATAACATAACTGTGATAGTCATGAACCACCAGCCATTGAGATTCGCCCACTTTTGTGAACTCAATGTAAGCTCAATGAAGTTGGATTTTGTCAGTTTGGCCACCAAGAAGACGATGCCTCTGATTTTTTCTGGTTACCCTTGGTGGCCATTATTTGCAACAGATGTGGAGGCTATCTTTTGGCCGTTAGAGAACCTCCCGATAAGCTGACTTCTGAAGCGAAGTCGTGGGATAACTACCGTTAAGTGTACTCATAAATAGTTAACTAAGAATACCCTCAGCTGGCCCCTCAATTGCAGCATTTTTAGAGCAATGCGAAGCTGAAGCGTAGCACCGAGTAACCAGTTCACAGTGGTCCTTTTCCATAGATCTGTGCCCTGAAAAGCCGTTGGTCCCTGTATTCTTTTCAGGACCAACATGCCAATTTACTGGATTCACGTAACGACCGAACTGTTTGTGTCGTTACGTGAAGCATGACGAGTGCACACCACTATTTACCATCGTCATAGAGGTTATTATGGCGTAATTGCGTTATAGATGGTTCCGGATTCGCATCAAAAACTGCCGCCACTGTCGCCGCCGCCGTCGCGACCGCCGCGATCGTCGCGCGACATGCCGCCGCTTTGCCATCAGACATCTCCCGATCAAAAACGTCCTCGTTTCAAGGTGAACGACGGCGGCGACGGCGGCGGCACAAAGAACCAGATCGCGTCGGCAACGTGATTTTTCCCCGAGACGCTTCGGTGAATTTCGCTTTGTGAAGGCGACTTTTTTTTACTGCCAATGCACACCGGAGGTAAACAAACCAATTGGACTTTTTGACACATCGCCAGTAGTTCGCAGAGAAAAGCACCTTTGGCTTTTTCTCTGCCTGAATGTCATAGACAGTAGCGGGCGCTACCGGTTTTCCAAGCACTCAACTAGTATCATTGGAATGACACAGCGTATTTTTCGGAAATGAATTGGGAATCATAACTAGTGCTATAAAATGGGGTCTTATTCAGAACAGTGACCCTATGTGGCTACGCTACAAGTTCGGCACAAATTAGTTAACCCAAAGCAGATTTTCAACGAATACATTCCATAATACGTCCATTAGTGTCACCGGGATGGATGGACGTATTATGG
>MU868992.1:16490-43313 GCA_036418205.1 Ostertagia ostertagi | reverse complement strand
ATCCCTAAAGGCACATACCGCGGTTAGATCAATGGATCAGTTCGTGCCACGATTATGATGGTTGGGTCGGCGTTCGCAGGGATTATCCTACCTTTATGACTGGAAATATATGGAGGAGAGCCAAAGCTTACACTTCGGTCCGCATACCCTCCCCTTCAAAAAGCGAGAAAGTGTCGGGTGCAGACCATACACCACAAGTGACGACGGCCTCCACAAAATGTAAATGTTTTCTGCCAATGAAATGATTAGCCTGTTGCAGTTGTATTCTATCAGTTGTCACTAATTACAACTATCATTTACCAAAAATCAGCTATCACTATGAACCACTACTAACCAGATTTACTTGGAGGCCGTCGTCACTTGTGGTGTTATGGTCTGCACCGACACTTTCTCGCTTTTTGAAGGGGAGGTTACTGCAGACTTCACTCCACGCCACAGCATTTCCAGTTTTTTTTTCGATTTCTCTCGGAACTCGGAAATCAAAAAAAGAGCAAGAAAGAAAGAACTTCCCGTCCCTCACATCCCTTGAGATGTAAGATATCTATGACAGCTGTTTTCTACTGCTGTTTGTGTTTTCATCTGTGAAAAATTCACTAGGGACGGAATCCTTTGATCAGCTCATCCCTTAAAAGCCTTCGAGTCGCCCACATATTGTTGAAACAGGAGGACTTCAACACACAAGTGAATCCGCTTAGTCATAAGCTAATCCCGGCTCCGTGGGACTATCCGATCTCTGTGGGAATAGCTCCTTCATCTGAGAATTCAACACACAGCGCTTCCACTTAGGCAGTAATGAAATGTAGCAAGCAAAGCATTTGTAGTAAAGATTTTTTTTGTAAACGCAGTCGCTATCGCTCATTGTCCCGGCACTCTCATAAACAACCACCGGATACGATACCGTAATTGCATTGTGTGTGAGTGAATCGATCATAAATAGTTACACTGAACAGCTGTAATTAGGTTCGATAGCTGGTGCATGGTGGAAAGCTGAGACAAAAACAAAGACTAATATGACGGGGCCCACTCTCGAGTTTCATACCCAGGGCCGAATACGGTCAGCGACACATGTAAGGAATGGGGGAGCAACAATGCCACAATTGACGATACTTTGCTGCAAATGTGCTGTGCCGCCGAAAAACACAGTACAGAAAACCAAATAAACATCACCGATTCCCCTCATTACGAGTGTGAATGTTCGAGGTGTAATGTGCTGACTTTTTGGCTATCCGCGCCATGGGCTGTTATTCGCACGCACTACTGGGTTCAACAAACTGTGAAAGCGTTTGAATGGCTGCTTGCCCCAACAACTGCAAAGGAGCGACTTGTCGAAATCAGTTTTGGATCCTTCATTCTGACTTTTCAAGCCACTTGACCACAGAGGGTAGAAGACCCAAGGCGAGATTCGATCTATGAGTTAAGACGAGATTGCGATCTAGTGAACTTCCGTTGCGGCGCATTATCCACTGGCCTTCTGACTACGCTCTTCTTCTCACCGCTGTCCATTTCATTTATGGCCGACATTCTTTATCAATATTTAGGCCGTGGATCACTGCTTGAAGGCATTTCTCCACGACAGAGTATATAAAGGGATAAATATTGCACCCGGGATACTTCGGGGCAGTCGGCCCAAAGTCGGGACCATCAGAACTCCTAGAAAGTAAGGCCCTGTGTGTTCCATGCATTAAAGCACAGTGGTCACCCCGCTTCCGAAGCGCCGTTACAATCCAATAAGTTCAAAATGAAGACCGATAGTATAAATTAAACCATGTGATATGCGCATTCCCATAAATTAAAAAGGGAAATCGCTAGAGACGCAGAGAATTCCCTCCACTCTCCATGTTTGCCGTGATCTTTCTCGCTGAGCCCCTGTGCCTTTAATTGCTGTCACAGGGCGCTCAAAGTTCCCGATCGGCTGATTATTTTGCAAAAAAAGCTGCAGAGAAATTATTAAACCGAGTATTTATTTTATATTCAGGAAAAAACAGTACGGTAACCGCAAATGCTGCACGGTTTTTGCAAAAGCACATAAATGAATGGCGGTGAAACCAGATCTTCTGACAGCGGCAAAGGCAGATGACCTTTTTCGAACAACGTTTACACTACGGGGGAAACACTTTGCACGTACAGGCACTAATTGACTAAAATTTATGAAGCGAAATCGCTCGGCTCTATTAATTACCACGGTTACCGTAACCGGTACGGGCTGTGCGGAGCGACAGCTTTTAGAAAAACCACCTTCCCTTGGTTGCATAAGGTTAACCCACTCCAGTAAATTATCTGACTGTAAATGTGATTTAAAGGCCTCGTTTAGGGCAGAATTTGCAATAATGTTTCTCTATTAGATATGAATACTTATGTGTAGGCCGTTTATTGCTCATTGCAGCGGGGAATACGCAAAAACGGTCACAAAATGGGCAATAAAATGAGTTTATGGCCATATTTTACGTCTACATATAAAGGTCAATTTAGGAAGAAAGCCCAATTTCCAGAGATACTGTAAACCACTTTCAACAAGAGTCCATCTCTCTACTACTGTTGCGGATGGATATGGCTGTAAGATGGCTGTAAGGTTGGAAAGCTGCCAGAAAAAACTGTCACCGCCTGAGAAAGCTAGGCATAACCCCCAGGCTAGCGCTCAGGGGACACCAAGTCCCTCAGCAGATGTTCGGTAGCCTTTTTGAGCCATTGTTCTGCACAACAGCTGGCATGACCGTTTCGACGATCAAAAACTTCATAGATAAGTTCTTCACATCAATTTCTATCTCAGAGGCTGACATTTCGTAGCGCGTCCAGATCTAACCGAGGATAAATGGGCCCCGCTATAAATTCCGCTTGTTTGCAAACGGTCGTCAACATTGCGGCATCATCGATCTTCTCTGTACAACGGCCAGACCAAACCGGACGAGTTTGCTCATTTTTCAGGACATTTAGGGAATGATTAACTGCTAGTTGCACGAAAACTAAGACTTGCCAAGACCTGCTGGAGGAGACGGCATTATGGTGGTGAAAAAGGCTCTTAAAAAGGCGTAGTTGTCTCTAAGAAATGTCAAAGCAACCTTTTGTTTCAAGAGAAATCGGTTGATAAAGCAGCTGTTTGCCCTTACTGAACCTAATCGTCCCACAGAATTTGCCTCCAAGCTTTAATACACCCTTTCAATAATATAATCAAATAAAAGAGGCACGCGGCTTGCGTTCTAAAGCTTTAATCTTGTCCCCCCTCCCTTCCTCCCCCCAAACCGAGAGAGTATCCTGTATCCGAGCATTTCATTTAGCACAAAATTTCATTAACTCAGTTGATCGCGCCGGCTCACTGCTCAGTAAACAAACAGGATGAAGGCGTGCCTGTGAAGCTCAACTATGGCCACTTTTAGGTAAGACCTACATAGGTGTCTCTATTTGCCCCCTCTTAAAAGCATATGATCTTTGAGAGCCTTCTCGAACGATTTCTATCTCGGCCTCAGATCAAAATATTCTAGACCGGTTTTCATTCATACTCTCGAATCAGAGAGATTGATTTCATTTCGACATTTCTTCGGTGACGGACGTGATTGAAATTTACTTAGCATAGAGTGGCGACTGCTCCGGAAATCGGAAGACGGCAACAGGTGCTCTTTCTCATCATCATTTTAGCACTTTCATAATAATTGGCGATATTATAATATCGCTATTGCAACTATAGCTGAAGTTACTGGACGTTTTCCAACTGTTGGCTTCAGAGTACTGTTCCACTGTCGAACCGGCGTTCAAGTACAGCAACCATGTAGAATCTCCTTTCGATTTCTTGGTCGTAGCCGCTCCCACTACGCGTTTTTCCGCAGATTTCGTGGTCACTAGGACGACTCGGTGTGTCGAATGACCATGGACCAGATTTTGGCAAATCGCCCAGTAAATCTGGAATTGACGCAGTGTTCAGACCAAAGGTCTCACCGGAATGGTACACTACGCCCCTAGAGCTCACAAATCCAGTCCGGGTTTTTTTTTGAGTATTGAGTCTTTTTTTTCGGTAGTGGTGGATTATAGAGCACAGCGCGAGGCTCCCTCACACCATTGAAGACCCTAGTGAAAACTCCGCAGAGTACTCGTAAAATACGCCTGCATAAGTGGAAACCTTTTCTCCCGTGGGTTTCCGCGACGACAGCCGTTGGTGGTTCACAAATATCCGTTTTGCATCTCGACGGCGCGCACGAATGACCCGGATTGCGACAGTCCCAACCTCCTCTTAAGCCTTCTACTCAACCAACGGGCTCGCTCTCACGACCACTCGGCGCTCATCCCCAACCGTTGATCCTGCACGTCGTATAGGTTTCTAGCCTAGCCCAATCCGATGGTGGCGGCCCGCTCAGCCGACCCTCGAATTACACTCTAAACGATAACAGATAACCAATCTAAACATAGCTGGTGATATTCGAATTAGCCTGCTCAACCCCTTTGGCGAGCCTTCCGTAAATGGAGAAATCATAGGCGCATCGAATGTTTACAAGCCATGCACGCACGACAACGCCAGCGAAGATCAAAGAACTACGAGGTGAAGTAAGCGCCGAAACTGCTCCTAAACGGGAGAAAGGGCATATTACGACAATTGGGTACTTAAAGCGCTGTCTGCTGATTTTTTGGGCACCAAGCCCATATATGCACTTGACTTCTTTCTTATCCATAGCGTTAATCCCCCGCCGTCGCAGGATTCGCAGTTCTTGCCGGGAATCCCTGAATTCACCAGGCTAAAACATCTTCTACCGTGATCTTGACTTTAGCGGGATCCTTCTTGATGAAGTCCTTATAATTATCCTACGAGCCTCCTTGTAGTAGCTTACCTAAGGCTTTTGAGTTCAGTATTTTCCTTCTTGGGTAATCAAATAAATTTACTAAATGTCGGAAAGCAGATGTAAAAACCTCAGCCCAATAGAACTGCTGAATTAGTAGGTCGCTGATTCTATGGAAGGTCAGTTAACCGTTCCGGCCGTAAGTGGTTATAGGGTACATAGTAAATAGAGAACAGATTAATTTCTCATTATACCAGCAAAGATAAGCAGAGTGAAAAGCTCAAAATCAATCAGGTTCTTTGGGATGCGCCATGCATTCACCCCCAATTGGCAGAAGTCAATCAGATGATTTCAGCTACGACCAGGAGTCCTTCTACCTCTGCACTCGCCATGCGCTACTCTAACAAGTGCTTTACGCGACCAGAGACGATTCACAGCCAAATTGAGAGATTCGACAAAGCTATCCCCTAGATGACATCACCAAAGTGGCTATTTGAGAAAGGTGGCGAAGCTGTCCGCGTCTCCGCATTCAGCCAAATATTTCCATCGATTCTCTACGTCTCCTCAGCGCCCACGGCTCTCAGTATAAGTGCGACTATAGCTTTCTTTGTGTCAGCCACTACAACAATTGGAAGCTCGACTCATATACAACTTTCACATAAACAAAACAGAGGCCCAATGGTAAACGACCACCGGACAAATAGAGAATAGCGACGCAAGAATGGCGCTAAGTCCTTTTTTCCAGGGGCCAGTCCTGTTTAAACCCCAGACTTTGTTATTTACGGCGTCTAGGGAGAGTAATCTCGATGCGCCTCTGCCCATGACCATGACTCAACTAATTCGGGCAAGCCCTTAGATACTCCTCCTTTACCCTTAACCCGATAAAACCAGACATTTTATTGGGGCCAGTATCATTTTGGAGCTTGTCAAATAGAGAAGAAAGCGATTTTATGGTACCACTAAGATTTTAAACGACATAAGATGCTTTCCAATTAGATGGCTTAGGTTATGGCTGTTGACAATGCGACAATAACTGTGACTCTTCGTCACCCAAGCGATCGAAATTCTCCCCCCCCCCAAGAGTCGATTTTATCGCCCTCCACCGATCATTTCAACAATACATGGTGGCGTCATCAGCGATCGCAATCATCACCACTGCGCCACGGTGTCATTCTGACAAAATTCCGCCACGTATTGTTCTCCATCCCCCCCCGCCACACTCCTGTCGTCATCGCAATTTTGTTCAGTGCTCGCTAAGTTTACAGAAAATTTCACATTCCTGCCCGGAGGGCAGGCGTATTCGTACAACGCCCACTAATCGACGTAGTGTGTGTGTGACGAGTTCTTAGAAAGTGCTAAGGGGTGAAATCGATACGCTGGGTTAATTATATAGCCCCGTGCTGGCTGTGCTGCTTTCTGAATGTGGAACGAACGTCATCATCAGCAGGCAGCAGCAGATGTACGATGGCAAACGTCTCGTCCAGTGTGCGTCATTACCGATTCTGAGCCGCTCATGTCAGAGCTAATTACCATCCAAGCTATTAATACGGCTCCGCGGCGACCATTCACGTCATTACTACGGATGAAAAGCTTTACGGTGAAGATGTGGTGTGGTTAATTTTGGTGGTGAGACGGTTCCGATCGCACAATCTCCCCCGTGACACGTAACCCTGATTGTTAAGCGGGGCTGAAAGACACACACGGACGTCAGCCAACGGACGGTCTTTAGTGATCGTCTGCCAATCGCGGCTCGCTCTTATCGCATTTCGTTGACAGGCAACGGGAAAAGAAGCGTGATAGCAGTGAATGCTATACGGCGTGGCTAATGCCAAAGCTAATGTGAGCACGTAGTCGTGTCTATTTTCAACTGCAAATGCTCTTTTGATTATAAAGGTCCCATTAAAAAGGTCATCCGGGGAAAAAAGACAGCCAAAAAAAGACAGCTATTTATTCTAGCCCATAGAACGGTCACTAATTACAGCAGAATGACAGCATTATTTTCATAAGATCATCTTCATTATCTTATTGGGAATGGCCTTTGCTGCAGCACGTAGCTTTTTAAAATAGCTGAAGCAGAAGACGCGCCCCAGATTGAGCCCTTTGGGAGACGCGCCATGCACGCGGGTCCTTCGAGGAATTGCATGAGTATTCCACTGGGTATTAGGTCAATGCAAGGACCTACGGAAGCCAAACAGCATTCAGACCAGCATATTTAATCTCACAGATAGCTCGATAGAAAATATTAGAAGGGAAGGGAGTAGAAACACGACCGGGCCCCTCGTTAGGTGGATTGTGTATTTTGTGGTGTGCATAGGCGGGAGGAAGTGAAGGATGGCGATTATAATCCCAGAGCCCATTTCGCTGTGTCCTAGCGTTGCTTTTAGGCGTTTCATTTCCAAAAGACCAGGTATTAAAAGTTTGTTTTTTGATTTTACCAAATAAAGAACATATTTGGTATACTTTTATGTAACGGGATTTATTAAACGAAAAAACAGGATTAGGCGATCCGCGCAAGAAAAAACTAGAAAAAAGATGAACGTCGATGTGTTTTGAATTTTGATAATATCATATTTATTGCTAGTATTATTGTAATTTCTCACACATTTCTGAAAATGTTATTTCTGGCACCACAGAAAACATCACAATGCGGGCATCCACCCGGACGGAAGTTGTGATCATGACCGAAGCAAAGTTCAAGGACTCAAAAATTCAAAGGATCAAAAGATCGAACCAAAAAATAGGAAGTGAAATTTTATGGCACTGGCAACTACTGACAAAGCTTATTACCTAACTAAACAATTACCTCTGCGGAAAAAGTGTTCTAACTTGCCAGATTACTGTCAATCGTTTCGGTAGGGCATCGATATTTACCAGCGATGATCTACAACCCCATCTTATGAAATATGTTATAAAAAAGGCCAAAAATTCATGAAATACTCCGTGATGCGCCACACCCTTGTCAACCACTTAGGACCAGTTTTTTTTCCGGATTGTACTTTTTTCTGCTGAGGGCCACTTCACGGCAAAAACAGCGTATGTCTAGGAAAATTTCGTCAACAATAGTGACATCAAAATACAAAGATTTGAAGAAAAAAGTATAGCGAAATGTACTTCTGGATGGAAAAGGGGGAAAAGTTCCCCATAGATAACCATCGATCGATTCAATGGGCACAGGTTTCCGCATTGCAATCTGAATCAGGTATGTGTCGCTGAGTGCACAACAAGGGGGTTCGTATTTATGGTTTCTAACGATGGCGGCCGTTTTGGTGAATGGTTCCAATTTTTAGAAAGCGGAGGTCGCATTTGCCGTGTTCATTAAATTCGTCATATATGAGATTTTTCAAGGGAATGGGAGAAGTGGCCGGGAATGGGAAGGTTGTTTCCGGAATTGCTGCCATGCCACGTTTTCGCCCGGTTGCAATGCCTCTTCCCCTACCCATCCTCGTTTTCAGCAGTTGCTGAAGCTGTGAATCGAGGGAGGAAGTCCCAAAGGAGAGCGCCTTGGCTATGCTGCTGCGGGAGCAGGAGGCCAATTCTACGGACCCTGTGGCTTACCCCATTGCTACTTCTAGCCTTATGTTGGCATTGTTTTACTTGGAAACAGCTCTTGAAAGCTCTTTACTACTACCAGTCCCACGTTTAAATCCAAAGAAACCAAGACCAAAGTACCATGACGTCACTACACGGGACAATGCCAAATGTGAGGTTGTTTATAGAAGGCATAAATAAGGATGAAAACCCGATTTCAACAAAACAAGAACGCATTTCAATCAATAAGTATGCTATGTCGTATAACTTCGTATAAAACAAACTTACGGACGCTCGACTTCAGTACAGCCAATAAAGAATCCTCATGTGGAAATTTCTTGCTTGACCAAAATGTTAGCACATCTCGAAAGACTCGTTTCCACGATTCAGCGACCTTTGCGCGGAACTTTACACAAGCCGCATAAATAGTTTCTGGAACATTCGTCGAACCATCCAATAACCCTGCCCAATTAATCACCTCAAAACCAAGACCTAGCGACGTTTTTGAGCCATCGGGGAGAACAGCAACCTGTAAATCTTCACAACACCCTATAAATCTTCTGGAAGAAAATCACGCTATCACGGAGCTGTTAGCTACCCGTAGAGCGAATGAGCGGAACTTTTTTTCCATTCGGTCGCGCTGAAAACCCTAAGGAGCGCAACCCCTGCCTTCTGAACCTCTGACCCCCAGAGGTCCAATTAAACCTCACAAAACCCTCTGCAGGTTCGATTAACCACACAAAACCCTCTACTTTCGAGCCCCTTAATCACAATCACAGGCTAGTTTCCTCAAATAGAACCCTACTATTCGTATTCCATCACCACGTCAACACAGCCAACTTGCTGTCCTTCACTGGTCATTTATCGCCGTCCGTAACCACCACTTTGATCAGCAGGTTCTCTCCCGCGTCACGGCACCATCGAACCATCACGCTCAGCACTCTTTTTACGACCCATCACCAACCTGTCCTGGACCTCATTAAATCAGACATCCGTCAGGCAGAGAATATTCACTCTGTTCGTTCCAGCAACACGTACGTACGCACGCAGCACACACACAAAATTAAACTGAACAATTTTATTCTTTAAAAGTGCACAAATTGATAATAGAAATACTTTATATCGATATATTAGCCAACAACACTATTGACTGTTATAATAGCTGATGTATGGAATTCTGGACTGATCAAGACGATGATGATGATGATGATGTGAACGAATGAACGGTAGAAAAAGGAGGAAAGATGATGATGCACTGATGATTGAAACAAACATGGACAGCTATGATACAACACATACATAATATATAATGAAACACAAACATAGAACCCTTTGTACACGCTGAAGAAGGCCCTAAGGAGTCTCGAAGAAATATATAATAATCATAATAAAACCTTTTACGAGTAAGAAGTAGTCTGTAAAACACAACGACGGCAACGCAAATGCTCTACACGCGCGTACAATACACTCAAGAAAGAGCGAATGAAGCGCAGCCCTAGGTGTGTGTATGTGAGGAGGAAAAGGAGGAGGAGGATGCTGATGAGATGATGAGGAAGTGGTGCAACGAGAATGACTTATTCTTGAGGATTGATTTCAATGGGATCATGATGATGATGATGATGATGACGGATGAATGAATGACTCTTCTATGTACAGATCACACTCAGGACTAAACACACACTAATACCGTATTCGTATAGGAGATGGAAGGATCAGGTTGATGGACAATTTGGTGTAGAAACATATCAACATAAAACTCTACTACGACAACGTGCACCTGTGATTGACAAGTATAAATGGGAAGGCGATGCGTGTCTGTGTTTAGTGGATCGGTAATGACGTCAGCAAACCTTGTTCCAAAAAGATTTTTAAATTTTTAAATCATCTCCTTAAAAAGAAGTTTTCTCAGCTGACGTCATCACCACGAGCGCTCCCAGCTCATCGAGTTCGCTTCGACTACACGAGCATCTACAGTGAGCCAGGGCACTCCCCATACAATGACAAGACAAGTGGGTGCAACAGGAGCACAAGGGGCCGCCGCGTCCGGGTATGGGACTTCTACTAAAAGCCCCGCCGCCGCCACCAACTGCAACTAGCGGGGCACAATGAAAACAAACGCGAACACGGTTCACATCTCGAATGGCATATGAATGAGGGACAGAGAAGAAAAGGATGAATGAATGAATGAATGATCAATGTTGATACACATTATCGTAATCATAAGAGACAAAAACCGGTTTGTGGATGATTGGCGATAATAAAGCTACACCGTTCGGACTGAGAGACACAAAATGCACATCAGAATGATCGACGAGAGACTGAGGAGCGGCGAAAGAGTGACATCGGGAGTCGATACAATAATAATTAAGAATTTAGATTATTTGAAAAATATAACAAATATAACACATACATATAACACAAACGAGATGACGAAGAGGTGCGTAATGATTAGGAATAGGATCGAACAATCAGTACAACCCGCTAGTAGAGATGACAGTTATGATCATCGAGATGGTATATGGGGGAACGGGGTGAGGCTGGGGATGAGAACAATGAGATGGACAGTCCCTGATGATGAACGAATGAAAAAACCCGGCTTCTACGCATAGACAAAGGCCCGTTGTGCGTTAAACGAGGCGCATGATGAAAAAAAGAGAAGAAATAGTTAAGGAAAAAATATTACACATAAAGGCAGCCGCAGCCACATCGCAATGGGGGTGACCGGCTTCAGAAATGAGAGACATTTGAGAACAGAAAATGCACTTTCAAACAAACATAGTACAGCTCATACAGATCACAGCATGAAGGATGAGCACCATGAACTTATACGGTCTCGTCGCACCTATCCCAAAATCTTCGCCTTCCACGACTTTTCTTAACCGCTCCGCGACCGCACGCGTCCCATATGCGTCATCCCTCATGCGGATAGGGATAGAGACAGATTGACAGATACAATTAGAGAGATGGGTACCCCGCATTGGAAATGAGACGATGATCACGATCGGAGATAGATAAATTCGACTTGAATGTAATTGTATCGACATGACTCGCATATTCAGATGTACTGTAATGTGGCTGTTAGGCCTTAGGCAATATTTTAAAATGACTAAATTCTTCCTTTTGCACACTCGTTATGGAGAAGACACCACTGTGTCAAGTCAGAAATGCAAGACTACCCTAGACACACTAAAACGCTATTACCCTAAGAGAAAAGACAATTTGAAAAACGGCTCCACCGCAACCAAAGTCATCACTGGTCATAAAAAAGCTAACTATACCATATACACCTAATGGATGACTGTAGCTGTTTACCGGAGCCGCAATACACGCTTGAAATTGAGGTTTCTGACCGTAGGCGGTAGGTCAGCAGCGTCATCGACAACACTAACACGTAACGACCCTAAGGTTCTAGGCTTACAAAATGGGGCAGTGAGGGGTCGACGCGATATAAACCGCCGCTGACCCTCCCAACCATCACAATTGACAATCACAAAACGATTTGACTCGACAGATAATTTGAGGGCTCTGGATGGGAAAAATTTTGGCAAACTGAGAACTCCTACACGGGGATTAGAAATTGCAAACAGAATTTGAAAAGTAAGAATATGAAACATTGATCACTATGCGACTATCATCATCAACCTACTAGAAGTTAGCGCTCAATGAGCCGAGCTGATCACATCACACTATACACGAGAACAAAACATCAACGAGTCAAAAAAGGGAGAGAATTACACCGAAAAACATCAACATGTGTGTGAGGACGACGAAATGACGAAAGGGACCAGTGTTGAGGAGAGATTGCCGCCGCCTGAGGACACCCACATGGGCACCCGACAGGTGGATATAGGGGAGAAACTCGGCTTTGAAATGCCAGAGATCGAACTAGAACTACACTATGCACATGAATGAGAAGGTAGGTAGATAATATAGACATACGTGTTGCAGACGGTTGTTGTATGGATGTTGTAGGGCATTGTCCAAACACACTTTCTGAGTGTGGACGTCGGAGAGCACTTGCTGGTTGGCGACACACTACGCCTGCAGAAGCACCTGTGATGGGAACAGATGCTGTAGTTCGAAACGGCTCAGGTTAGTGGCGCCGAACGGATCCACCGCACCAGCGTCCACTCCCCAAAGCGAGTCGAAGCGCGAGCCGACGCCAAATGACGTCGACATCGCACCACCAGACCACCAAGTATCCGACGAGCTGTAGCTATTGCTACCGCTCAGATCAGCTGTCGTCCAACTCCAACCGGCAAACGATTCGCCCAGAGCATCCTGAAAGCAGGAACAGTTCACAACACTGCTTTGAATGGATGAGAAAGGAAAAATGATAAAGGGGAAATGAGATGAAGACAGCGAGATGACGGATTCAAGATTTAGAGTGAAGGCTAAGTTCACGGCGCTTTCCTATCGTAATAATTTACTTGGTTCTGAGTAATTATACGGAAGCATCCTTGTCCATGAAATTAAACGGAACTGCGCACGTGAAACACCGCCGCGTCTTTTGCAAACACCTTTACCCTTCTATATTCACCAACCCTTAACAACATTTCAACGCAGTTTTGGCGTCCAAAAAGCCCCGCGTCCTCACCACCTTTTCGCCGAAGTTTTTACCAAGATTGAAATTGCATCCCTTCTTTTCTCGACCACTGCGGGCGGCCCCGATTCGTAGTGCAAACATTCGCGAGCGAACAAAAGTTGTTTTCCCCTCACTTTACGATCTTTCATTGCCACCAGTGTCGGATTGAAGGAGAAGATTAAGATGCATTAAATTGCTAGAAAAACGACCGCGACAACATCGGGCCCCGTCCTTAACGCGAGCGATAATAATGCGACGCACACAAAGAAATCTGAGTGAAAAAAACCCGCAGAACGACAAGTGCCTTCTACACATGAGAGAAAGATGTCCCTCGCGACGGTGATTGATTGCTGAACAAAGACCAGGAAATCAGAGCAGCTTTACCAGTAATCCTCTCGAATGTTTTACAACGCCGACTAAGCTTTCCTTTGTGAAGGATGTAATCTCATAAGCACTCATGACTCATTTCTCTTGTTATTCGGTTCTCAGGGATCGTTCATACTTTTTCATGCATTCACATAGAATATTAGTGAGTTTGCTATCATTAGAGCTGGCCAGTAACATTTTTTCCCACGAAAACCACCACATCTGTTGCTACCATAACCGCTTGGATTGCCTTAGCAATGTCATATGACGTCATGTCAGCTAAAGTGCAACTGTTCCATTCACTGCTATTATTTCCACCTGGGAATGTTTGGGCAATGTTCAAATATTTGGTTTCAGGCTAGGCATTGTGACGCCAGCAAAATGTGAAAAAGAGACTTCACACTCGTTGAAACCTCATACTTCGAAAACGGATACTTGCGTACTTCTTCAAATCGCCAAATACTTTCCTGTACAAAACTTCAATAGAACCCCACTATTACCGTAATGAAGCTGGGGATATCTGCGCACTGCCGACCAGTTCCATCCCCTAGACGCACCATCCGTTTTTCTACACACAATGTAAAGTCAAACCAGCAACTGCTAGTTATCGCTCTCTCCCGTAAATGCAATTTGCGGCACAAAACGGAGCCGCACGTCACGCGATGCTCAGCCTGCCCATTTGCCATGGCCGCCTGACTGCCTGCGTGGCAGAAATGGGAGAGGCGAGAGGGAGATGAGAATCGAGGAACTGTCGCCGCGGCGGGAGGCAATCAGCACAAGAGAGAAAGCAAGCAGGCGCAGTCGCGTGACGACGCCGATGAGCGGACAAAGCGCCTCGACAGCAGAATGCCTCGCGAGCAAACGATCTACGATGGCGGCCAACGACAAAAGAACAGACAAAAAGTGAGAAAGGGAGAGGATGAATGTAGAAAGGGACAATAGGCGAGAATGAATCACATGACACACCTGAATGGACTCAAAGATATCGAAGTCCGACTGAGCCAAGCTGCTGCCACCACCGCTTTTAACTCCGGTCGTAGAATCGTCACCACTCCACGACCAGGTCGCTGATGGCGCCTGCTGCTGCTGAACCATCTGGCACACCTCCATGTCGAGATCATCGGAAATAAGAGAAGTGGCCTCCTCAGCTACGCGGCGCTCCTCTTGCTGCGGAGGTGCAACCGTCGCAGTGACCGGGATGGATGCCACGGCACTGGTTGACGACGCGGTCGACGTTGCACCAAATGGCCAACGACGCTCGTCGACGTCCATACGTTCGCCGCAGCCTTCACCCATAAGGTTGCAGTACAACTCCTCGTCGTCCAACAGATCCAGATCGCGCTGCAGATAAAGAATCATTTAGCACAGAACGAAAGAAAAGCTCAGGACAGTCATCGAAACCAGCAAGGCTCACCTGGAGCTGCTTGACGGTGTTGTAGACGAGCAGATGTTTCCGCAGAGGCAGGTTGTTAGACGCGCGCATCTTGAGCAAGCTAGCATCAAGCAACTGTCGACGCTGCTGACGCTCAATCTCGCGCTCGGCCGAAGACCGCGACGACGAACTGAACGATAGAAAAGTATATTCAGTGGCATTTGAAAGAATTTGGCAACATGCATGCAGGCGATTCGAGAAACCTCATGACTCTACTTGTGGTTACTTCTTATCCATTTGATCTGACCGGCTATATGTACGATCAAACCCCACTAAGTCATCATGACATGTTCAGGTGCCTAATTGTCCAGATTACTGTACCAACCTCGATTTGATGGAGCTTATAGACTCCGCCGACGAAGAGAGCGGAGAGTAAAGTCGCTCCATCGGAGGCGAGTCGGCCAAGTCATCGTCCGTGGAATAGGGAGACCTGCAATAGGAACTTCTTTATAGAATTCTTTTCACTCTTGTAGTAGATCAAAGGTATTTTCTCTAAACTATCGATTCGACTACCCCATGTAGAACCAACTCACAGCGCCATTTGCGAAATCTCAGCGATGGCAGGGACGAGAGGTAGCTAAACAAATGCGGCTGAGCGCCTGTTCGGCTGCGTATTTAAAGGGTCACCCCGCACGTGATTCACAGAATGGGGGGAGGGCTGAGCGGCTTCGAAACCGATCAGTGGTGCCATTGTGAGAGTAGCGGAAAGCGACAGATAAGTAAACGATGGATACTGGCGAGACGGATGACAGGACAAAGAAGCTCGCGTCAGTCAATTTCCTGAGATATTGAATCTCCGATCAAGCATAAAACGTTATTCAATACGCATGTGGCTATCTTGAAGCTTTTTGAAGTCGTTGGAGTGTTCGATTCAATCAGGAATACTGTAGCAAAACCTACGCGAACTCGCCCAACCCAAACAGAGACATGGGGAGCGTTTGGGCGCAAAGGGATTGGGATGACCCGTGTCGTGTTTGTCCAGGCATCTCTCGTAAATCCTCCCTGTGACTCTATTGCGCAAGTTGACTCATAGGCAACAGATTTTGAGGGGACGAAATGGGGAGATTACTCACCCAGAGATACCCATTATGAAGGGAAACGAATTACAAACCTGAGAGAAATCGGTTGCGATGCAACGAATCGCGATGGCGGTGGCGTACTCGTCGGCAACTCGTATCGACAATCGTCATCGTCGTTAGGAAGTAGAATAGAGGAATGGGCACGTGAGTTAATGGATGCACATGACACCATGATGTCGACCCGAATTGGTTAAATACTCTGGAAATAATGTGACAATAATTGAAGTGGCTTTATAGAGCAACAAGATAAGAACGTTACTGAGAATACGCCCAAGGAAATGTTTATATAAATAAAGTGGAAGAAAAAGATACAGTAGGACTATAGATAAGATAACCGCGAGAACGTCTACGGGCAAAGAACAAACGAAATCGATATGGGGAAAGAACAGGCTCACAAGGAAACAGAGCGAAGCCTATTCATCTAGG
Organism: Ostertagia ostertagi; assembly: GCA_036418205.1. Taxonomy (NCBI): domain Eukaryota; kingdom Metazoa; phylum Nematoda; class Chromadorea; order Rhabditida; family Trichostrongylidae; genus Ostertagia; species Ostertagia ostertagi. The sequence continues at coordinate 27,137 of MU868992.1, read as the reverse complement.
CGTTTTCATGGAAACGCTAATACCACATCTAATTAAGCTAGAAGTAAAAATAGACCAAGTTAATATTAGCCTTGCTGCTGATGAAAATGTCAAGCTAATAAGATCCGTAAACTATTTGCTTAACAGACAACAGACAAAAAACATAAATGGGGAGGGAGCCCGAAGGAATTGGAGAGGAAAGAGGAGTGTGAAAATACTCACCTTGGACAAAAGAAAAGAAGTGTAAAGAGAAAGGGGAGGATGAACAGAACAGAAGATATAAAAGAGACAAGAAACAACCAGAAAACCACAGAAAAACCGAACCAGTCGAAAAGCCAGTTCGGGAAAAGAAGTGGAGCAATATGGTTGCTTTTATGAATAAGGAGTAATGACAATGGAAGAGAAAAAGTAAGAAACAAAGAAGTAATTCATCAACTTTCAATGAACAGGTAATAGAAATGTACTCGATATCAACAAAGAAACTTCTGGAAAGCCAAGTGCACGCCTCGCAGAGTTTCGCAACAGAATCCACCGCTGGGTAAGCCTGCACCCAACGAACCCACCGACCGTGGGACAATTCGTCGGGGCCTAGAATAAGCCCAGAGAGGGAGTGGTGGCCCGCCCCGTGCGGACAGGGTGTAGGAGAGCGCCAGAGAAACAGAAGGAACCAGTCGGCCCCGACTTCAGCACGACAATATTGATCGATTTGCCGGTCGATCGACAGCACCGATCCGTTTGGCGACGTGTTGACGGGGCCGCACGTTATCGAATCGATCGTGGAGCACGATAGTAGTCCACGAGAAACCCCCAGACGCCATCGGGCCTACGAAATTGTGGACTGATATTGAATTGCAGCCTCGAACATTAAAACTTATCAAAAAGGAGCCGTAGCAATCCAATAAACTGCATCAAATATTAATACAGTATCCTAGAGTAGCATAGAAAACATCGAGTGCATTTACAGACAGGCTCATTTACAAAACGCACAGCCCTACGTTTTCTTTCCAGGACCATATTTAGTCACTTTACCAGATTTAGAAACGAGTGAAAAACTTTCCGATTCTTATACATGAAATCATCTGAAACCCGTTGGTGTTATTCTAGACACAAAGGCCGTGAATAATCGACCGCATGGCTGGTCATGAATGGAACGAATGTGATTTGGGCGAGAGAACTGGTGAAGCGCACCAGTGCACAGCAAATGTGAATTGTGCGCTGTAGCGTGACAAATTCACAGAGGTGACACCGTCACTTCAGTTTGGGAGATCGCCCATGGCCTGTGCTTCGGGGAAATTGCCGGATCGGCGCTGGCCATAAATGATCGCTGCCTCTGGCTGATCGACTTTGCGGTGCAAATCGACAGTGGTTGGCAGATCATTTGGGCGAACAGAAACACTGCCTGTGGGGATTCTGAAGCCTGAGCCATAGTGAAGACGAACAGGACGACGACGGCGACTACGGCTACGAAGCCTGCCTTCTGAATCTTCGTATCCTCATCGTCGTTCGTCAACAACGCCACTCCTCGTCGATACGTGCTGGCGCTCGCTGGCGCAGCCGCCCGGTCGACTGCTGTGAATGCGCCCAACGGGGAGGCGGGACCTCGGCGACGACGAGCGCCGCCGCGCTACGGGGCCGCCCCCTCACTTCACGTCATCATCGACGTAAACACCCCGCACACACGCCTCAGCACATCTGAATGAGGAGAGTACGACGTGGGTCCACCATTGAACACTTCGAAAACACTTCGCAAGTACAGGTCCCGTGACTAGAACAGCAGGACTCGTGCAACACTGAAAAGCAAACATTCCCACGTCAATCAATAAAGATCGGGCTGTCGAGGTAGGGGATTACCTGCCCAAGGGACTCAGCACAGGTCTAATGATGAGATGCCTGCTCTAGAGGGTTATAATAGTCGTACGGTGAGAGAGCTCTGTGTATCCAATGGGTTTGAAAAGAGATAGGATTTGCCGATTCCAGACAAGTTTTACGAAACCTAAAGGGTCAGGGTATAACAAATTTTCGAGAAACTTCGACAAATACGGATCGTAAAGTAGTTAAAGAAAGGGCTTGGCACGGTTAACAATTCTAGAGGAGATGGGAAATAAGGGGCTTGGAACACTTTAGGACTGACGGAACCAGAAACATTGCAGTAAAAATAGCGCCAATTTGGCACGGGGGAGGGGTGTTGAAATGGAGAGAAACGTACTGCTACATGTTACCACCCACATTCTTTCCACCCAAGGGAAACCTACTACGGAGCGCAGTTGAACAGATGAGGACTGTCTAAATGAAGCCCGTAACGGAATCCTTACATCTTACTCTGGCGGGTGACGGGGGGGGGGACAGTATCTACCCCTGAAGCAGGGCAAAGGCCCAGCTAATGATATACAGGGGAAATCGATTCCTGTGTGTTTGGATGCGAATTTTCACAGCCATTCTACATCTCTACGCCATTTTCCCGTGCACGATATCTTTTTCCCTTCATTCAGCGCCATCAATAGAACACTTGGAAATGACGTGGAGAGCTTTCGTGTCATTATTCTTCACAACGTCCTATTTTCTCACCCACTGCAATGCATTTGTTATAAGAAGACCACCTACCTCGAAAACTCTAACAAAATATTAGTTTTTAAAATTAAAAAATCAATCTATAGGTTCAGTAGTAAGAGAAGTAGAAATAGTTCGATGGCTCAACTAATTGGTTAAATCGTAAAATACCTAATAATCGTGTTTACTTCATGATCGAATTTTCATTAAATATATTTAGAATTGCCCTAAAAAAGAATTTCTGAAAGAAACAGCCATAATACACCTTAGGCTTTAGGCCACCTTCGTGCCATTCCCAGGTGAGCTTTCATATTTTCTTTGAAATCCCCGAAAAATTCGCTCAAGATGCCCCGACAAAAACCCCAACAGGGTCCTTTCTCTGGGCACAGTTTTGACTGAAACTAAACCATGAAACGAATGAATTTCAAAAATAGCCCATTTCAGTTTATTTCAGTAGCTCCCCATTGCCCACTCCAAGTCCTGCTGGCCACCTATGAGAAACCGAAGAAAGTGCCGACAAATCTGGCCCACTTGAATACGTCAAGCCGCCCGTCGGCGACAACTAAAAACTTCGCGCCCCACTGCAATTTTACGCTCCAACATCAGATCCGATTCGAAATATGCTTAGGCGATAAACAATTTGGAAAACGCAAGTCAACAAGTAGACAAATTTGCTGACAACATCTGTTTCATGAGATAAAAATAGCTGATGGGAGCGCTAGGGAAGTAACTGAGGTAAACTAATCGCATCAAAATGCCACTACACCCACCCCTGGATTACATTACCTCACCATTTATGGCTAAGAATTACGATAAGCGCATCTTCTCAGCTGATTTTGTTGACGTCAACTGCATTACTCCGCTCAATCGCACAGTGTTAGCATTGGAAATTTGTTTATTTGCATAAAAAAATTCTATCCTAATTAAATCAAGTAGTTTGTATCAGGTTTTGTAAATATTATTAAGAAGACAATTTCTAGTGAGTAACAATATTGGTAAGACCTCATAATGAAGTACGGGTGGAAGAATCGAAACGCACTAATAGTGGGTGCGGCTTAAAGTTTGTTGATAATCACGTTACAATTAGGATGGTACTGATGTTCGTGATATGCTCTGTAGAGCGAATCGTTAGTTGAGTCGGTGATCGAATATGACTAGAGTGACCACTATTATTCTTAAATCACCAAGACTGCTGGGATCGCAATTAAGCTCTCCACAAGGATCTGTTTTCTCTATTGGCGTTAACGCGCATACTAATCACAAATATGTCCTCTCTGATTGCGTATCGCGTGATGTGAATATCTCTGTGATCGTCGACAGTTAGTCCTTTCGTAACTTCGAGAGTGGCAGTCGGCCTACTCGTCAGGGCAGACAAGTTATCTATGTCTAGGGCTGCTTGAAAATATCATTATATCAGTGTTTATAGAAGATGTGTTTGGCTGAGAGGTTGCTATGGTATTTATAGTATGATTGCGGTAGAAGTCTAGTATTTATCAAAGCGATGTATTCGAACGGCCAACTGGACAATGTCGAAGATGACGGGTTGGTCCATAGTGTGCTAGCTCTCCTCACAAATATCAGATAGATGCGAGAAACTCGAGCATACTAGCAGAGAGTGTGAAGAATCAAGATGCAAATCGACGTATATCCGAGAAATTCAAAGGGCACTAGTGATACACACACATATAGTGTTGTGGGTAAATGGCGCTTGATTGTATACATACGCAGGAAGCGTATAACTAGTAAAGTAAGCTTCTGATTGTAAGCGGCTCTTCGACTAGCTCTAGTAGAGAGTAAGCTAAGCACTCAGCGCTCTCTTGAAGAGTGTTACAGCTGATTAGATCTTGTGACTGAACAGGCTGCTTTATCATTAGAAAAACTCTCAAATGAGTATCGCATTGTGTGATTTTTGAACTCACATACGTCTGATCTTCTCTAGTGTGTAATATAGATAGCGACGGATAATAGTGTTAGCAGGAGAGTCAATTTAGAAGAAACCCATGCGAAGTGTCGTTTAGTATTTTTCGTGGAAAATAGTCTATATAGTTGGTAAGGGGTGGGGCGGATTACACTGCACTCGCTGACTTCGGCGAACTTAGGGTAGAGTTGGTGTGGCACAAGGATCTAAAAGGGACGAATCTAAAGAAGCTGATATTCAGCATTGCGTATACTACTGTGTACTTTGTCAGCATCATTCAATCCGCAAAAAGAAGGAAACATATCCCATGACCCCAGATAACCACACTCGGACCTCATCCTGTTCCCACTCCCCTAGCACATCTCTTGGAAACATCTCGAATTTATAGGAAATCCATATTCCAAGCAGGAATTCAGGTTCCTAGCCTTAATTTTGTCATAAATAATATTCAAAAGTTACCATGTGAAGTACCTTCTCTGTTTCCTTTTCTTTTTGAGAAAGAGAAGAAGAAAAACGAGTAAAGAACAGAACTGGTTGGAGCTGCTTGAGAAAAGAATCGACGTCATTCATCAAATTATTTTTGACAACCATCAAGAGTTCTTTGGTTACCATATGGGAGCTCCGAACGAAAGCAATTCAATTTGACACATGATTGAAATCAAGCAAAACTCCTACCGTAACCGTACGAACGTCAAAGATGTCCTGGAGACGCACAAGTTAAATTAGTGTAGCTCAGAAAGATTGTTCAGGAAGCCAACCAGATGTGGGGCGCAATTCCCGTTGGAGCTTTAAACAATGGCTCCAAAATTGGTAGGCTAATCTACTGATTTTTACCGAGGCTTCATGTACTTTAACAAACGTCAATGGACCACGATACACAGAGACCTCCATCAAACGTGATTTCCTCAGGGATTCCACCTGGTTCCCCGAGATAATTATCCTAGAAGCCTCGAGGCTGTTGACTCACTGCAAACTGGTACGATTGCATGGGCTGTAATACTCCCCCAAACGCAGTCAACAGCAAGAGATTGCTCTTACCCTGAATCAGGAACATTATGGGAGGTAGAATAGCCATGACCGTATCCCAGCTGGATGTGATTTTATAGCTTAGCTAGGACTCGAACTGAGTCATATAGGATTTGATTTATCGAATAGTTTCCCCAGGGCTCTATTATTTCAATCCACCCATCGCTCGCTCCGCTCTTTCGCCTCTTTTCATATTGATTTCATGATTGAATGAGTCTATCCTGGCCAGCCCAGGATTAAATCAGGGATTCTTCAGGCCATTATGGGGGTACGGGCGATGAAGGAAATCGCTAAAATCGTGAGATTTAATTCAATTATGAAGACAGTCGACGAGAGGACGAGGAGAGAACATCGAAAGTCGCCCCGTTCGGCCGACATAAACGCGATACTATCTTATCTAACGACGAGATTGGAGAGAGCGCATTCGACGAGAGGTCGCGGAGAATGAGAGGACGACCTGAGCGGCGCGCGCGGCGCGCTGTCTGTCGGATGGATCAAACGGGTATCCGCGATCCCGCGTACATGGCTGATATCCTTGATATAGTGACATTGTAAAAAGTACCCACTACGGGTCATTATGTTCGATATTATAGGATCGTAAAGAGGAAAGTCTCAACATAAAACGATCTGGCCGACAGTGAGCGCCACAGGGACTCAGCAAAACAATCCATATTTATTTATTTATTTTCATACGTCTAAGCGACATGCCAGCCCAAAAGGGGCGTAATAAATTGACAAAGCAAAGCCGGGAAAAGAGGCATATGGGCTTGCCTTAGCGACGCAACGAGGGTATGGCTTACATGAAAACCCAAACACCAATTTTCTAACGTTTTTCGAATGATAAATGGAAGGATCAAGGGAAAAACGGCCAACGACAATCAAACTCTGGGATGCGCCATGCAACCGACCGTTTCATTTACATTGATCTGAAAGGCAACCATGTTCGAGTAATCGTTTCCTCATTCCCAAATGATCTACCAAGAAGTGAACGAAGAGTCTACCCTACACATGAGAGCTATCGTGAATCATTTTCGTAAACAGGTTCGATGGAGATCTTTTTACCCGTGCAAAATGTGGAAAATGTGAACAATAGCGGATCCTTGTTATGTCACCAGAAAATACATGGCCTGCATTAAGAAGCTACGACTTGTTCTGAGCAGGGATGGCTCACGAAAGAAGTTAATACAAGTGATTTCCACAAGAAACGACAGCACGCAGAACTGAAAAAAAGATACAAGAATATGAGCAGAATGTGGACTTAAGTACCTTTATACCAAGGATATAGTAGCAGCTGAGCACAGCTGTCTTATCAATAGTGGTTGTACTGTGGCACAACCGATCAACTCATTGATCATATGATTCAAGCAGATGACTTCAGAGAACTCGAACGTTCGAGAATGCTCGGGACAACATGACTGGTTGGCTGAGCCATGCAGCCAAGTGGCTGAAGGATGGCCTTCAGCTTCGCCTATAGGGATCGCTTTATCTTCGGAGAAACGTATAATTTTCTAAGAACCAATATTCACTCATCAGCTCGACCATTGAGGCTGAAAGGAATAAAGCATTCGGTTAAATCCCTTCTGGGATGCGCCACGCACTCGACTTTCTTTAGATGATGGCGTTTGAATGTGATATGCAGTGGCTTGCGAGAACTATACTATGGATAAGTCTGCGTTTCTATGCCCCAGGCAAGTCCGGAACTGAACGCGTGAGGAGAGAAGACCTGGTTGGTCAAGGCAAGATTCGATCTGAGATTTGACTGCACGACCATGAGCGCCGGAATAAGCGCTACTTAATCTCCGGCCCGCTCCACCGTAATTTTTCACTTTTTGTGCCTTTAGCTAACTATTTCCGCTGAACTTAACCACGGCTTCTACACCGTATCTCTCTGCATAATTACCTATCTTACTTTTATGTGACCAGAAAACGTATTAGTTTCGCGGATATTCGAGACTAGTTGAAATACAATAGGATCTTAAGAAAAGGAAGCACACATGCCCCTTACTATGGAGATCTTGAAGGCACTAGTGCATTCTAAAAGGGATTTCCTTTGAAGTCAAGACATACATCAAGCAATTCTGCTCACTTAGCGCTCCCCCTCCTAGCAAACTCAAAACAATTACTTCGACGTATTAAGTTTTACCATGGCCGAGACTTAAAGGAGTCCCATACCCCATAGTTAGAATCTCACACGACATAACATGCACCCTGGGTAAACGACTCGCTGGTTAAGCGTCTCCTGGGTTAACCCCTTCCAGCAATCTTCTGAATGCAAACCTGTTCAACCAAATCTGGGGTTGATACACTACGCCGCTGATTTTACTACACACGCCGGATAGACTCACAAATTACCACTCAACCAACCAACGATTCACTCTAATCCGAATTGATCCAAAAAATGTCGTCGATTGGTGGATCACTTCCAGACTTGATTTGTGCTGTTGACGTCTTCGCTGCACTTCTTCTTCAGTAATCATGGTTAGTTCACTCGCACGGAAACCGCAGCCATCGCGTTCTCGTTAAGAAAAGGAGAGAGGCAGGCAGGGACTCGTTCTCAAAGACGTTTTCGAAGGATACGGTAACCCTTGCCGTGATGATAGTAATGGCGAACCAAAGAACACTGCTAACATTACAGAGTGGATGGTAGTCCTCTTCAAACACCTGTTAGTGCTGGGCATTCCCTTATCGTGCACCAGTTTTTCACCGCGTGAGTCTTCACGGGATATTCGGCCTTAGTTTACGACCTTCGAAAGACTCGTGTTAAGCCCAAGGAGAATCGAAAACGGCGAAACCGATAGCATGGGATTACTGGAAGCATGGCGATACGCGTCACATGACGACCTTCACTACTGCCTATGAATGATAACGCGTGAGTCTGGACTTCAGAGTTCACTGGAAACCGGTCGAAAAGTAAAAATCACGAGCGTCACGAGCTGATTTTATAGATGGGCGAGGAATAATAAAGGAGAAAGTCATTATTCAGCTCACGAGACAGCGTAGTGATAACGCAGCACTGATAGCCAGTGAGACGCCCTATCCTGCAGGTGCTGATCAGCAATCGAGGCAATCACTTGACAAGGGCACCATAAAGTTATGATTTTGCCCCATAAAAATGATAAAAGACAAAGTTTCGACCTGACAAAAAAGATCAGTGTCAACTAAGGTGTGCGCCACGTACTTGATGTCTTTCTGATCACATCGAAACATTGCGAATACACATCTAACATTCGTTCGTATTCTGGTTATTGAATCGAACAGAATCAGCCGATATTCAGACAAACACTTTTATATTCCTGAAATGCCAGCAATTAGTGAAACTCTGATAGACAAAGAGAGGGGTCGTCCTCGTAGGGCAGCGGAAGTGCGAGAGGTGTCCCTAAACCCCGCCTCAGACCTATTTGTTTGATCTGGGCATTGAAATATGAGTTTCCCGACCCTAGCAGTGACTCAACCACCGGCAAAATTCCGATTTCCGAATTTCGGTGACCTGCCGATCTCCAAATGTTGTGCCTTATTTGGACCTTCAGCAATATTCGCCACTTACCACGAAAGGTTTTCGAGTTCCCATGAAGCTTTGAGAGGATAACTGGGTAAATAGGTAGGGTCCAGAACATTGGTTACAAATATGGAGACCAAAACTGCTATGTGGACTTTCCAAGCAAATTGTGACCGGTCAAACTGGCAGGAGGGCAACACCCGTATACGAAAGGAACTAATTTATCCGCCTATTTTTATTTTTCTCTAAAACTTTGCCTATAGCGGTAACCAGGAGGCCTGATCACAAACACAACATTCATTTGCCATACAGAGGCCATCTGGCGCCAGCTTGGCCCCGACTTAGTTTTTTGCTGTATTTCTTGCCAAATTTGACAGCTCAAAACTTGCTTGGAGAGTTCACCTAGCAGTTATGGTCTCCATATTTGTGATTAGTATTCCTGACCCTTTCGATTTATCAAAGTCTCCATCCTAGGTTGAATGGGAATTTGGAAGCCTTCCCTGGCTGAAGTAGCGATTACGAAATTTCAAGGCCTTAATGTGACGGGAGTGGTGCTCAATGGTACGCCAGCGGCGAAAAAAGCAAAAATCCGTCAAAAACGCAAAACGGGACCCCTTTTTGGCCGTTGGTTTTCACTCATTAACAGCTCAGAAAGTGGACGTATGAACGAGTTCACCGCAACGCGTTTGATGGCACCATGCCAAACCACGCTTTAATCGAGATGCTCCATTTGTGCCGCTGCTGGCCACGCAGCTCGTCCAAATCAACAAGTAAACTAGTGGGCGGATCGCTTTTGGGGCGGAGCGCTTTCGAAGTCCTGCTCAGCAACCAGCGCACCTTTCGTTGTGAAAGCGCCACATCTCGCTTCCTTGGCAGCCAAGTAACTGATTCGTGTGGTGCACATGCTTCCCGATGCGCTTCTCTTTATCGTAACCGCTTCCTTCAAACACACTCCGCCATAGAGAAGGCAAAATAGCCATGAAGCATGGGTTTATCTTCCATCGACAAGCGGTGTGACTACTGAAATGACTTTATGCCTCGAAAGTCATTCCGCATTCAACGCGGTGTCTATTTTTAAAACTTCTGATGGCATTGTGCAAGTTAGAAATCCCTCTCGCTCATCTCGCCGAATTATCCACAAAGTTCTATTCAAACGAATCCGATTGTTGTGAATGCCATGCCGTTCACAAGAATTTGTGGGAAAATGCATTTTTCTTGAAATGTCAGCCTCTGCGAGAGACTATTTATATTATTCAATGGCACAGCAAAGAACGTTCACGGTTCAGATTATAGCGAAGTCGAGTGTAAAAACACACATGCAGCAGTGTACCCATCAGACTTCGAAGAATGCACGCACGCGGAAAAAAATCACCCGTCCAATGAGGTGCAAATGTTCAATGATCACTACGATCAGTAGTGTCACCTGTCCATAAAAAAGATTACCACTGATCCTTATCTCCCGCTTTCCTCGGAGTTTCCCGGAACTCATTCCACATGTAAGGGCGACCAAAACTGAGCAAGATGTGGGTCTCATCCAGTAAGGGGGGCATGTGGTGCGACAGTTCATGATGCATGAAAAAAATCCACTTTTTTTAGGGAAGGGAAGCTCCAGGGGCCGTAAGGTATGCTTCCCCGAAGGATTAGGGGACGAAAGTTCCTTTAAATTTTCTCTGTAATCCCA
>MU868992.1:1205-11978 GCA_036418205.1 Ostertagia ostertagi | reverse complement strand
GAAAAATCCCAAATCGATCCGAAACACCTGGTCCGTTCGTCACTAGATTCAATAATCCTTTAACAACTTGATTTTTGGTACAAGACAGTGACGCAAGCAACAAGAAGTAGAGCGGATTATCATAACACGGCTTTCATGATATCACCTCACAAAAAGCGTCTTTGAATACGTAAAACGGATTTCACTTTAATTCTTCTGATAATCTGCTTTTGAATCTTCACTACTTGGTGAGAAGTTATACTCCGATATTCATACAAAGTGAGAGAAGAAAGGGGGGGGGGCAGTTGAAGTAGTTCGTCAACCCAGGAGTATCTTGTCCTCAAGGCTGGCTTAAACCTAAAAGTGAGTGTTTCCATGGATCTGACGCAATGTTACGGGCTGGTCCCCTTAGAAGCCACATCAACCAAAGGCCGAATGCAGCAGTTTAAACATCACTTTCTTCGAAAGATTATGTAGCACGGTTGAGAATCTTGTCAAACTCAACCTCTGACACGAGTTGCTCCTTTTCAAACCAGTCTTCCTTTGCAAGCAACATCTTCAGAGTACTCTCGAAGACAAAAAGGCAAAAAATATGAAGAAGAACGAAGGAAAACAAACAACACAAACCAAAAAACAACAGCCCGTGAATCACTGAGATTAAAGGACCATATTTGAGTATCAAACGGTGGTCCTGAATGGAAAAGATTTGAGCACGATTTCGACAGCGTTTGAATGAATTCCGTGCTTCCCTCGTTTTTATTGGAAATCCGCTGCGTTTCCTATTCTTTACTTAGCTTCCTTTTTAAACTTGAGAGCTTTTATTGTTGACCACTTCCTCGTATCTTATGTTCACCCACCCTTTTCCGTAAATACACTGTCGGCTCACCTAATGCCATCCGCGGGCTTCACTGTATTGAAACTATCGGCGCAAGAGCTCATTCAAATAAATTTCGCCTGGGGAGGAAGCTTGTGGGTGGGGGAGTCCGTTTACATGTGCAAGAAGGGAAATTAGTTGTATGCCAATGAAAATGTTTGTCACAATTTCAAGGGCTTGCGTGCCACTTCTCCTTATACACTTGAGTCCGCTTCGAAATCTTTGAACTGTTCGAACCCTCTATATTAATAGAGAATTCGTAACTGTTTGCATGTTATTTCAAAGATCTGTCTTTCATTTGAAGGAAATAACAAGCTGTGGAAATCAGCTATTTCTAGCAACGAATACAACTTATTCATGGTTGTTTTCAACACTCGACAGGAGAGCTGTCGTTGATTTAGTTCGCTCATTTACAGCCGGGTGAGGGGTCAAACAGAGTCAGTTCACGTGTCTCAGCGCTGGCTTGCCCGTCTTAGGCAGTCGTTCGAAAATCTGAAGTTTCTTATTTTCTGCCCTTTTGGCCTATAACCCGGTGTTGCTGCAGGGTCTCATCCAGTGGGGGCGCATGTGTTGAACAATTCATATCGCCTGAAATCCAGCTTTCAGCAAGCGAAGGGAGCTCTGTGGTGGGTGTCAAAGCGGAAGTGAGATGGCTCACATAACTCGGGGCCCTCCTTCCCTTGCAAAAGTTGCAAGTTTCTATCGTCAGTATAGGTTGATTCACATGTTGACCTTACTGCATGAGATCCCTTCCAGTTCCTTTATTTCATGTAAAAAAAAAGCTGCACCACAGTCTTAATTGGCCTTGGCCACATGTGCTCATATCGTATGACTCAGACGAGAAATGGGCGTTGAGAATTGCATCAGAACAGAAGCAGAGCTCCTTTACTTGCGGGCGCTCATCCAGTAAGGGAGGCATCAAGTGGCTGCCCTCACCCCCCACCCCCCTAGACTGCCTACACTCTCCCCTGGCGCACAGGTTTCTCGAAGTACGGGACCCCGTGAGCCAGGGGGAGTGGAGGCAGCCTAGGGGAGGTGAGATCAGCACTTGACGTTGCATCACAATGCCCTCCCCTTACCGGATTGCTGCGCCTACTGCGTTATTATGCTGTCCTACTTCAGCACCTACGATCATTGACTATCCTTTTACCGAGGTTTGTAGTGAGTGAACATGAGCGTTGCTCGTTGAAAATCCTCTGACGATGAAAGCGGAGAGCGAAATGCCACTAATACTTCCTTTTGGATGGCGTGAAAGACATCTTAATTAAAAATGCAAGCGCCGTCGACCGTCTTTCATATGCAAAGAAGAGGATTACGATAAGGTGGAAAATGTCTTTTGGGAAAAGAGTGCTTGCTGCGGAACGTGTACGGTTTGAAATGGTTCCGGTGAAACGCTTGATTGATTTGTTCGCATTCTCATTTAATTTTGGTGTATTGTATCAATTTATCAAAGGCGTTTTTGGAATGTATAAGCAATACGAGCCACGGCGTCATGCCCATCATGACTGTGACGGGGTTTTGTGCGCCAGGCTGCAATTGCAGGCGCAGGGGTATTTGAATCGACTGCGTGTGAATTTGCTGAATGCCCCTGCAATTGAAAATCATGATTCAATGGCACAAATAATTCTCTATGAGTCACTTGAGGTTAAGAAGTCCTTTTGCCTAGGGTCGAAAAATGCATCGTCTTCCATATTTGAGAAATGGCTGGCGCGTGCAATACACGTTTTCTAGGTTGATCGCCCGAATTTCTAGAGAAACGCGGATGTTTTCTGCTGGAAAAACTGTAGAGAGCATACATATCAACCAGATTGGTGTGATTCTCTCCGAAAAATGTTAGCTAATCTTTCTACTGTTGACAAACAATATTCTGCAAATTCATAGTGTATGTGTTTCCGTGACGTTGTGCAAGGTAATCGACGAATTCGGTAGGTCCAGAGCATCAGCACAGGATGTAAGAAAGGGTACGGGCTTATTGGAATGCCCAGAAAATGGGATTGGACAAACGTGGAATGGTAGTGGATTGCTGAAGATTACAGGCGTGATTGCGTCTTTGTTTTGGTACATGACTTATAACCATTTTCGCCCGACTTACGTGTCTTCTTATCATTATTTCATTACTGTTGGTTAAAGGTGCCCTCTCTTGGGCAGAGACAGGAATGGGTGAGAACGACAAAAGAGGAATTTAGTCAGTGTTTCTTCATGAAAACGTTCTCAAGTTGTACACCATTGAGCGTGAAATTTTCCTATCTTCGGAACACTGATCTGAAATCCACCTTTCAAAATCCGCCTGTTTAGCAGTTATGAATGCAGATTTGAGATAGCATTTTAAGACAGCTAAGGAGTACACATCTCTTCTTAAATGGCCGTGGTGACTTGAAGGCGTTTCTTGGTCTGGCTGGCGTGTTCATGAGATCATTTTCCCTACTTGTCACGTCTCAATATACATTGCTATGGCTACGCGTTCATTAAACGTTTATCTGATATATCACATCCTTGGCCGAAGAGCTTGTTTGTTAAAGGCTCATGATATCATCGTCGAAGGTGGTGCAGGGGTGAAATGTTTTCCTGCTTGATGGAAGATATGTTTCATATATAAAAGGCATTTCATGAGATTTAAAAAATTGGAACTTGTTGACTATCGAGAATTTTTAGAATGTGTGCAAGCGAAGTTGCAAAGGATAGCGGATGAGTTATTACTTGTGCTTAGCCTTTGCGCTGAACAGAAATCTGATTCCTTGTAATGACGGTCATTACTCGTTTAAACCTTGAAAACAGGTCGAGGATCCTTGCGCGGAATCCAATTATAGACTAGCGACTCAATGAGAGGAGGATGGATGGAGATAATACAACAGTTTTTTGCAGTGAGAATTATTACAGTTGGTGGTGCGCAAACCGGAACCTTGAATAAGTTTTGTAGTATCTGTGCTACGGAAATCCCAAAACAATACATTTAGTTTTAAAGTCTACGAACAACTGGGTCTTATCTCGCAACAAGTAACCTCAGCAGACTGCTGGAGTGAAATTAATTCTTTGTGTATACCACTCTTTTTGCATAATTATGGATAAGTGCCCGACTTTGCATACTGTCAATGAATAATGAAATAGATGATCTGAAGCTACACACTAGCTACCATTGTTGCATGGTTGTCATGACAACTGGTTAGGCTTCCAACGCCAAAAATGCGAGTGGGCTGATGCAAAAAATTTGAGTATTTGCAGTGAAAAACCTTGTTGCTTGGCTTTCAGTTACAGAAATTGATTTTTATGCCTTTCTACAGTTTGTCGGAAAAGAAGCATCGTTGTTGTTCTGAGAAAGTTTACTTGCGCTTGCTCATTCATAATCAAATTTGAGTTGCTCCGGTTGAGTTCAATTCCTCAGCCTGCTTTCTCTTTATTTTCATGTTTTTGAGTTCTTCCTGACTTAAGTAGATGACATTATAATTATTGATATTTCCTTGTCGAGACTGGCTCAATTTCTGCTTGTACTAATTGTTGACGCCTTCGATCTTGTACTGTTCGGACAGTACTATTACTTCCATCATTTGGCGTGACATTCAATCTTATTGTTAAACACGTTGCTGAGAAATTCAGCCTCCTCAAGAAAATCTGAATTGAAGTAATTTTCAGCGCGATGACGGAAGTGTATGCATTGGAGATCTCATCAAATGTATCCGAGTTTCCATATGAGAAGAAGTACCCATCATCGCTCACTCTAGGCGAACTCAAGGCATGCCGTCAATTATTTAGGGCTTGATGTAGGATATTGGTCGGTTGCTTCATTGCTGTAGTAATCTAATGAGTTGATGATTGGCTGATTTAGAAGAAATTGGAACTGGTTGTTGGAGCCACTTCCGAAAACATCCATATCGAACTTCATGATGCTGAAGGCAAATTCGTCTCTTCACTAACGGATGCAGCTAAAAGCCTGAAAGAACTTGGAGTGAAGGATGGTTAGTGCTTTACACTTATTTATTAGTTGCTTTTCTTGTTATCGAAAAGTGTAGAAGTTGAATGTTTTAAGAACACGAGTGCTGCTTTAATAGCTCATGATAAAAAGCTTCAAATAAATATGTAGTTGAAGAGAGTACTAAAAGTGCTCAATGGATTAGAGGGTTAGATAGGTAATGAATCGAATTGAACAGAAGTGGTAGCTTACAGAGTGAGTGTTTTGATAAGTAATTCTAGCTATCTGTTTCATGCTGACTACTGCTACGTCTTCTTCCAAACAGTCACTCATTTGGTGTCGATGGTTTAATTTTCGTATTCAAGGTATGCGTCTACATGCCGTTGACATTTCTGGCCAGAATGCTGAATTGCAAGATGACAGTATGGTTGAGAAGTACACGATTAGCGATGATCAGTACGACAAACGTGAAGGTGAGGAACCAACGTCATGGAGAAGCCGCTGTAGTTGCGGTCAGCTTGCTTCTCAAAGAATGTGCCCCTCCCCACCCCCGTTTGAGAGAGCGTATCGGCAAGGACTTCTTTCGGTGGAGAAATTTGCATCACGGTGCAAGACCTTGACATTTTGTAAAAGGTCTAGTTAATTGTGGTAGTAATCATACCGCAGTTGTGCACGAACAGTCGCGTATTGTAAAAAGATTCGTAGGGAGGAAGGTAAAAGCAGATTCTATAGCTCACCCAGTACATAGGTCCTGATTTTTGAAATGATCCGGGCTCCTCTAATCTTTCCAGTCTTATTTCATTGGATTTCTTCCAGACAGCGTACGAGCATGGAAGAAAAAGTTGCTAGCTGAGGGCGCTGCGGGTCATGAGCACGCTACACCTGAACGTGGAGATATCAATGAGGAAATAGCCAAGAAAATAAAGGTGTGTTTGAGTTGGTTTAAGTTGGACTAGTCGAAATTCATGCACTCGTCGCGTTATTGTCATTCTCGCACTTTTTTCAAGCTTGGTCACGGTATTAATGGAGTGCCATTTTTCTCTAGATTTTCTTTTCTCTAGCAAGGCCAGCCAAAGTCTTAGTAGGTCAGCACGAGTTTTTGTAGTGCTGAAATATTTCTGATGAGTCACTCAGAGGCAAATTTGGCGTCTTGTGTTGGGAAATCGCTTTATGTTTCCAGTGGATTTTTGAAATACGCTTGCACATAGTGGGCCAGGGCGTAAAAAACGTTATTCTTTATCGGGCGGTCTGTCACGTCATAGTTGGTTAGTCGCACTGGAAGGCGGAAGTGAAATATTTGGTTAAAGTATCATAACCTCTTGAACAAGATTGTATTGAAAATTTGGGCTCCAGATTAAATTCCGAGCTCTTCACCTAATAATTCGAGCATTAATTCCTTTTTCAATAGCAGTGATGACTTTAACTGCTGCATCATCCCCCAGTTTTGGCGTCATTTCGTATCAGTTTTGCTGACATAACATCAAATATTAATAAATTACGCTTTCATCCTATTCAGTCGAATATGTCAAACAGAAGCCTTCCCATGTCGTCAGTCGTGCTTTTCTCGAATAATTGCACTTGAAGTTTTTTGCTCTGGCAGTGTCACTCTAGGCGGCGTTGTTAAATGTTAGCTATTATTGCAATGCTGAAGAAAGTGATTCTGCTGTTTAACAAGAGTTATGTGAATAGTTGAGCAAAAATTTCTTTTGAAGGTTGGTGATCGCTGTGAAGTGAGAGTTCGCGGTGCGATACCTCGTCGTGGAGTGGTGGCATTCGTTGGAGAAACGAAGTTCAAAGAGGGGCCTTGGGTTGGTGTTAACTACGATGAACCGGTCGGCAAAAATGATGGAGCTGTCGCCGGCGTCAGGTAAAAGAAACTGTTGGGCACTTTTTTATGCGACTTCTCAAGTGTTATGTTCTTATCATGGTCGAAGAAAGGTCGTTGAATCGTCTTAAGAAACAACGCTTATTGTTACTTGTTGTCAACATGCAGAATTTCCGCGAAAGTGCACTTTCGCGGAACTTTGGGAGTAGATAAGAGTAATCTTGAGCTTTACACCTTGTGGTGACTTTCTCATGAAATCCGGAAGGGGAAGTGGTCAGACCGATTGGAGTGAGGCCCAAATGAGGGTAAGTAAAATGTGATGTACCCAGACTACTTCTCAGAGATGCTATATGACTCTTTCAATTAATTTTCGGATTACTCAGCCCATTAACGTGAAATTTTTCTTATTCTTTCTTTCGAACCTATTGCTGTTATAGTTTTTTCAACCCATTAATCTCTCCCTTGTTAGAAGTGAGAACGCTCTAAATGCTGATGGTTATGAATATTCTTACGAGTTCACGTTAATTGTAACGGGCTTCATTCCCAGTACATTTGTATAAAAACGATTCCAGAATTTGCTTTCAGATACTTCCAATGCGGTGACAAGCACGGCGGTTTTGTACGACCTGTGGACGTGGCTACCGGTGATTTCCCACCGCTTACAATCGACGGCGAAATGGATGAGATCTGAGAGGAGTTCAGCCTGTGCGAGAAGCTTTGCGAACTGTTTCTGTTTCCATCATATTTGTGATTTCTCATTTGCTTAATTGATTTCCAATCTGGTAATTGCATGTTGTGAGTTTTATCATTTGGCTTGTTTTTTCTACCTTTATGATGCCACTGTCTCGGCTTTCATGCATGCAATGATTTATTGTAAAAAGCGAGTAAACATAAAACGCTTTCGAAACGAAACAGAACAGCAATATACATCACGCAGAACGTTGGTCGTCAGCCAGCTATACATTGAGTAGAGAAATTTCGTGGCGAATATTGAGTTTGTAAAAAAAATCCAAGGAACACGTATGGAAACTAGTTTACAGCTGTAATGTACAATACGAATAATGTGATGACGATTAAACATAGTTGCAGGGCACACTAGCGGATTCTTAACAATCTCGTTGTCTTATTGTGTCACAGTGTAATATACAAGGTATGTGATCTATGCGAACATTTTAGCTTTAGAACTGAATATTAATCATCACGAATTCGTATTCATGAAAGAAAGCAGTATGTGTTCTGCGCAATATTGTGCAGGCAATCAAGAGAGAAAAACGACTGTGGTCGCGCTTTGGACGATCCGTCCATTGTAGTAGATCAATCGCGACCCAATTGATGATTTTTACTGGTGAGGGGCACGTAGATAACGTGCTCGATTACCTTCTGTGTGACTTCACCTTCATCATCTTTGTCGACTTGTAGAAATACCTGAAACAGATTTTTCATAAATATGAAGGCAATTACACGTAAGGTGAGTATGACTAAGGACCTTACATGGACTCAAAGCCACAGTTCACGACCACTCCATGGTTTGGGCTATGATCAGAAAAAAAGCTTTTAAAGTAGCTAGGGTGACTCCTCTCACAATATGCCATCGTTGGTCCCATAACTCTAGTTTTTACGCCAGCTCGAAGCTTAAAGCCACGAGTCAGGATTAGGCAACCAGCAGAAGTTCTTCCCAGGGTGTGATAGTGGGCTCCCCAAGCACTAAGGGCACGACACTATCGCGACCCAAAAGTGCGCGGCAATGGCGCTAAGGCCTTGCCCGCCGCGCTGCCCGCGCTGCCAGCGTAATCCACCACGGCATACGTGGTCTCTGCGTCTATGACGTACTATCTCGCGTTCTCCCTCTCCTCGCAGCGCTGTGTCTCTCCGTCGTACTACGGCCGGCCTCCTAAGGGAAATTTAGTGTTTTCTATGGTGCTTTTTGCTTTTTCTCCTCACTAATGTTCCTCATTGCCCTTGCCTAATGTTTGAACAAAATAACGCATCAATTCAATCCTGACTCGTGCCTTTAAGGCAGGAATATTATCGGAGATACTTCGGGGGAGCATCTATTCTATGGCAGCCATATCAGCACGAGAGCGCTGAAAGACGAAAGCGCAGTTGGACAAACTTGCCGAATCCAAACAGCATGATGGATCATGAGGGCTCCTTGACCATGTCGACAGAGCTCAATATTAATCACTTGAAGGAGGGCAGCCCAATATGCAAAATAGTGAGAACGGCCATTACATCACAACATGCTTCTGGAGACTATTGGCCCCGTATGAGTTGTTCTGTGTTGGTCCTTTAGTCGGTTAACTATTATTTCTGTAGTAGTGAGATGAACTGTACCACCACACTCTTTTATCTTGGTTTCTAAGTTTATTTTACTTTTGCTTTCCGCAAGTTGTCGTGTAAGTGGATCAAATCGCCTTCAAATGCTACTACGACTCTGAACGGAAGCAAGTGCATCACACTCAAAAAGACGCATCAGTTCCAAATGTTTTGGCCTTTCACATTTGCTCAACAAAGGTTTTCACCTCCATGAATGTGGCCAACGGTCGCGATACACGTTAGTTGTGGTTTGATAAGTGATGCCCTAAGCAGGGAAATGAAACGTGAAATGGAAGAAACTCATTTCCCTGATCTTTTTTCAGCTAAAACTCCCATCCGAACTCACATTTATAGATGACTGAAAGTTTCTGCGATCACTAGCTCTACTGTCACCCACTGAGGTGTCTTCTTGATACCCTTCACCTGTTACGTGAATGATCAAGGCGGATCTGCCCAATGTTTTTGGCGTGAAGAGGTAGCTACGGTCGGATTTTAAAAGTACGTAGAGATCACGCAGTGTTTCGGACGCAACACCCTTTGCTTACATACTCACGGTGCCACATAAGACACGAGTGTCACATGTGCTCCGAGAGTCCAACGGCAATTTATTTGCCCTCCCCGAGGTTGGGGACATATCTTCAACCTCGGGGAGAGGGGATGGGTCCCCATCCCCTCGTTGGGGCTTGCTGCACCCGGCCCCAGAAAGCATAAGGTCGCGGCCCCAGAGCGGGTTAGAGCGTTTTGTCCAAAATTCTTTCTCCAGGTCAGCAGAGCTTAGAGAAGATGCCAAGCAGGAAAAGCTTACGTCCATTCTTTAGCCGAACAAAATTGTGTGAAACGAAGAGGTCTTTCATTCGGCTCTAGTTCACCTATACCCTGTTTCCAAAGACCAAATGCTCGTCGAGTGCAGACCATACACCACAAGTGACGGCCTCCACAAAATGTAAATGTTTTCTGCCAATGAAATGATTAGCCTGTTGCAGTTGTATTCTATCAGTTGTCACTAATTACAACTATCATTTACCAACTATCAGCTATCACTATGAACCACTAGTAACCAGATTTACTTGGAGGCCGTCGTCACTTGTGGTGTGTGGTCTGCACTCGACGCGCTTCTGGTTCTCGGAAGCAGAGAATATGTCTGCTCGATCCCGTCATGGATATCAGAGCGAGGGGTCGACCCTGGGTTTGTTCCTGAGAATTGAAGTCGTGAGAAAACCCATAAAGCTACAGAACTACAAAACCACCACAGTGGAGCGGGCACCCTTCCCATAACTTGACATAGGTTGCGGTGTACTGTAGTTGTTTTGCGGTTCCAACAATTTGTAAAATAAAAGGAAAATTTTATGTATGTGAATTGGGGGAATTGTGGAAAAAAATATTTAGCATCGTTATTAACGGCCAAAAGGTCAACTGCAGGTAAAAATGACTGGGCAAAGTAAAAATCAACATTGAAACGAAAGCACGCAGCTTTCATTCCAACGGCCTCATATTTTTTTGCTCTGAGTTCCTGAGCGTCATCTTTGCTGATCGATTATGCATCCATCATCTTCAAGAACATTACGCCATTACGAATTACTGTTAAGGAAATTTGCTTTATCAGATATGATTAATGGTGGTGAGGGATGTACTGAATCAATCATAAATTAGGAAACAAAATGTGCACGTCATTTCTCCATTGACGATCCATTCATCTTCGTTTTCAGCAAGGCACTTCCTTTTACTTTTCTATTGATCAAATTTGTAACTGATCACCACAAGAACTTTCCCACCGTTCTTGAGGCCTATTTGAAATACTGATAAACTTCGCGTATGTAACCGTAGAGTGCACTTCTTCAAGAAAAAAATATTCTAAGGCGCTTATTTCTGAAAGAA
>MU868991.1:50138-60790 GCA_036418205.1 Ostertagia ostertagi | reverse complement strand
TAGGGGCGTTGAGGCACAAAATGGAACATGGTTTCGTGTTCTTCACAGGAGCCTCAAACATTCAAAAGACCAATTTGGAAAAAAGCGCTTTATATCTTGAAGCACTCCCCTCCCTCCCTCGTATTCTAAACTTATTCTAAAATTCTAAACGATAACAACAGCGTTTCTCGCTTACAACAGATATTCAACTAACTCAATCGAATGAAAGTCTTGATTGACATTGACGAGATTCGATCCACCGAGAGATGAGCCGGTGACCAAGCGCATCATTTGAAACCCCATCTGCCGCTGAATTATTACATCTCGGGAGCTGATGAATGCTGCTGAAGAAGCAAGGGGTGGTTGATTTTGACCGGAAGAAACGAAACTCTTCTTGGAAAATCGGAATCAGGCAGTCTATGGGGTGGTCCCACCGACTGCGCTCTCAGCAAAATGCTCTCGAAGGGTTCCTATCCAGGGTCAACCGTCCGTTCGAACTGTTCGAACGAAGGGGTCGCATTTTGGTCGGAAGGGGGTCGCAATTTCGAGGACTGCCAGCCACAGGCGCGTGCGTGGCGTATCCGAGGGCAAGACTTGCTTGTGCAGACCGCATTAGATTCGATTTATTATGCACAGAGAGACAGTTTTAGGCAAATTACGGTGTTTTCTTGAGGAATAAAGAACAGTTGAATGCATCCCTATGAAAGGTTTGACTTCTCGGGGCTGAAAACAAAGTTCTTTGGAGACCTAATTTTTTGGGGACGCTTCTTCCAGACAACTGTGAAACATAAGGAAGCGGAAATCTCGTAGTCTTCAAAAATGTCTTCGCCCTCCCCAACAAGCTCTTTGAAGGAAGTTATTATTGCTGAAAGCTCAAAAACTCGCATGTGCTGCTCAAAAACCTATGGGAACAAAATGTTCGAACGTGTGATTTTCTCGGAAAATGAATTTTGAAAAACGGTTTGGTGCTTGTTAGAAAGAGCAAATCCTGTACTTTCACCCATGAAAAAAGTGCATCACAGAAATGAAAATGAAGTGAGTTATGGTCGCTGAAAGCCCAAAAACTCGCTTTTGCACGAAAAATGTTCGAACGGGACAATTTTTTGAAAAAGGGGACAATCACTAAACTTTTTATACTGTTTTGTTAGAGAAAATATTTGAAGTTTCTGAAACTTTTTACAGATTTCCAAAATGTCGCATACGAAAGATTTTATGGGCCTTCAAAGTTGAAGGTGCGCCTTCTTAGAATTTTGGGTTTTCCACTTCTAACAGAAGTACTTTCCGGAGAGTTAGGCAAATCCTTGTAGTTTTCTGAAAGCGCACCTCAGGCACAATCAAAATCTACCTCAACAAGTCAAAAAAACGTCCCAAGAAAGTTATTCCCCTCTAAAATTTTTTCTTCGCCGCGTCCCGTTCTTCCAGCGCCCGGGTGATACCTGCCGCGCTCCAAGGCTGACGACGCCGCAACGCAGACGCTTTCTGCGGCGGCGCAGACGCTTTCTGGCGCAACGGATTCATGTCTAGCACTCTTATTAACAAAAACAGGGGGTCGCAACTGGACCCCCTCGAGAGCTAGGGGGTCGCAAAAATCCCGAAAATGTTCGAACGTGACGGTTTGACCCTGTTCCTATCATGAACATTCTTGAGCCAAGCGTGGGGAGCCGACTGGTGGCGGGGGCCCAGCGTGGGAACCTGGCCTCCGGCGGGGTCCCCATCAAGTCAACCACGTTTTGCCTCTTTAGCATAATTCACCGTTTCCGAAACTTTTTGCAGCCCAGCGAGGACACCTGGCGGCTCCCGTGGCGTAGACCGATTCCGTAGTGGGATCCGCCACGCACGCTACTTTCCATTAAGAACCGTAATTGTGCGTTAGTCGATTCCGTAGGAGATGCGCCACGCATCCTACTAAATTTAGAAGCTCAGTTGCCTTTTGAGTGCGATTTGGGCAATGCAAATTCGTTTTCATACTTACCTTATCAATTCTTGCTTGTGTTCTTCGAAAGCCGTATCTTATCCTTACCCCATATGTATGGGTTCTCTGAGAAGAGCACAGGATACGGTCCCAGTACTTTGGCAGGTACCTGACTCGATCTCTTCAACTAGCCTCCGCGCCATATACCTGAGGCGGTCAGGGTCTATTCCAGTTAGTAGGGCATCTTGATGCACTTTCTCAGCGATTTGGTGTGAACTCTAACATTACAGCTTTTCACGCATGTCAAGTCGTAATTTTATTAACCCAACATTCGGCCAACCAGCCGAACGATCGGCTAGCCAGCCGATTTCAACCAGAATGGAAATGGTGGCCCCCTCAGTTGTTCAATACGTCGATTTCGACATTTTCCAGTGCTTGTTCTCTCCATTTAGGAGAGTTTTCCAAAATTTCTCTGACCACGAATTGAATCGGGTCGGATCTTATTAGTACCTCAAACTTGGGTAATTAAACCAAAGTTGCTCAGGTGGCCTGCAACGAGGACCTGCCATGTAATGTACAATTTTTTAAAACCCTAATAGAGCATTTTACGCGGGAAAAACTAATTTTTTTGAACATTTATTACACGTAATAACTGTTATATAGCATTTATTACAACTAAGTTTTTGAACATTTATTACAAAGTTTGTAAAAATTTTGCCTTTTTTTTCCCGATTTCATTGCACTATACGTTTTGTAATTGAGCATTTATAGCAGTTTGTAATCGTTGTTTCATAAAATATGCTGGATAGACCACTACACAAAGTTTCTTCATCATTTTTTTTCAAAATTTTGTATAAAATCCGTGTGTCTGGCATTATTTAGAGGTGAAATTAGGGAATTGTACGGTAATCTGTGAGGACACTGTGGATGCACTTCATGAACATCCACATTACCCTATCAAAATGTAGGTGGATGCTTCAGTAGTATATGAGTCGCTTGATCCTGAATATTTCTGGCATTGTTGATGATTTCATAAGTTCGTGCTGCGCGGTTCGCACACCTAGCCCGCCTAAGATCTATTCATTGAAGCACACCGTCTCTACAAAAATTAGCAGATTCCGTATGTGAATCTGAAATTCATGCAAAACCAGTGATACCATTGAATTTGTCGTGGTCGATTACCCATGTTAATGAAGTTTTGCTCAAAAAACACTACATTTTGGTTATATGAGAAGTTTGGGGTAGGCGAGCCGTCGTATGCGACTGCTGGCCGTCGTATATGACGGGTAGCTGCTTGTGGGACAGTCGACCATATACGTTTGTCGTCGATTTCGACATTTTCCAGTGCTTGTTCTCTCCATTTAGGAGAGTTTTCCAAAATTTCTCTGACCACGAATTGAATCGGGTCGGATCTTATTAGTACCTCAAACTTGGGTAATTAAACCAAAGTTGCTCAGGTGGCCTGCAACGAGGACCTGCCATGTAATGTACAATTTTTTAAAACCCTAAATAGAGCATTTTACGCGGGAAAAACTAATTTTTGAACATTTATTACAAAGTTTGTAAAAAATTTTGCCTTTTTTCCCGATTTCATTGCACTATACGTTTTGTAATTGAGCATTTATAGCAGTTTGTAATCGTTGTTTCATAAAATATGCTGGATAGACCACTACACAAAGTTTCTTCATCATTTTTTTTCAAAATTTTGTATAAAATCCGTGTGTCTGGCATTATTTAGAGGTGAAATTAGGGAATTGTACGGTAATCTGTGAGGACACTGTGGATGCACTTCATGAACATCCACATTACCCTATCAAAATGTAGGTGGATGCTTCAGTAGGATATGAGTCGCTTTATCCTGAATAGCTGGCATTGGTTGATGAATTTCATAAGTTCCTAAGATCTATTCATTGAAGCACACCGTCTCTACAAAAATTAGCAGATTCCGTATGTGAATCTGAAATTCATGCAAAACCAGTGATACCATTGAATTTGTCGTGGTCGATTACCCATGTTAGTGAAGTTTTGCTCAGAAACCCCTACATTTTGGTTACACGAAATTTGGGTTTGTAGAATCGGCTAGCTGGCCGATCATTCGGCCAACCAGCCGAACGATCGGCTAGCCAGCCGATTTCAACCAGAATGGAAATGGTGGCCCCCTCAGTTGTTCAATACGTCGATTTCGACATTTTCCAGTGCTTGTTCTCTCCATTTAGGAGAGTTTTCCAAAATTTCTCTGACCACGAATTGAATCGGGTCGGATCTTATTAGTACCTCAAACTTGGGTAATTAAACCAAAGTTGCTCAGGTGGCCTGCAACGAGGACCTGCCATGTAATGTACAATTTTTTAAAACCCTAATAGAGCATTTTACGCGGGAAAAACTAATTTTTGAACATTTATTACAAAGTTTGTAAAAAATTTTGCCTTTTTTCCCGATTTCATTGCACTATACGTTTTGTAATTGAGCATTTATAGCAGTTTGTAATCGTTGTTTCATAAAATATGCTGGATAGACCACTACACAAAGTTTCTTCATCATTTTTTTTTCAAAATTTTGTATAAAATCCGTGTGTCTGGCATTATTTAGAGGTGAAATTAGGGAATTGTACGGTAATCTGTGAGGACACTGTGTGGATGCACTTCATGAACATCCACATTACCCTATCAAAATGTAGGTGGATGCTTCAGTAGGATATGAGTCGCTTTATCCTGAATAGCTGGCATTGGTTGATGAATTTCATAAGTTCCTAAGATCTATTCATTGAAGCACACCGTCTCTACAAAAATTAGCAGATTCCGTATGTGAATCTGAAATTCATGCAAAACCAGTGATACCATTGAATTTGTCGTGGTCGATTACCCATGTTAGTGAAGTTTTGCTCAGAAACCCCTACATTTTGGTTACACGAAATTTGGGTTTGTAGAATCGGCTAGCTGGCCGATCATTCGGCCAACCAGCCGAACGATCGGCTAGCCAGCCGATTTCAACCAGAATGGAAATGGTGGCCCCCTCAGTTGTTCAATACGTCGATTTCGACATTTTCCAAGTGCTTGTTCTCTCCATTTAGGAGAGTTTTCCAAAATTTCTCTGACCACGAATTGAATCGGGTCGGATCTTATTAGTACCTCAAACTTGGGTAATTAAACCAAAGTTGCTCAGGTGGCCTGCAACGAGGACCTGCCATGTAATGTACAATTTTTTAAAACCCTAAATAGAGCATTTTACGCGGGAAAAACTAATTTTTGAACATTTATTACAAAGTTTGTAAAAAATTTTGCCTTTTTTCCCGATTTCATTGCACTATACGTTTTGTAATTGAGCATTTATAGCAGTTTGTAATCGTTGTTTCATAAAATATGCTGGATAGACCACTACACAAAGTTTCTTCATCATTTTTTTTCAAAATTTTGTATAAAATCCGTGTGTCTGGCATTATTTAGAGGTGAAATTAGGGAATTGTACGGTAATCTGTGAGGACACTGTGGATGCACTTCATGAACATCCACATTACCCTATCAAAATGTAGGTGGATGCTTCAGTAGGATATGAGTCGCTTTATCCTGAATAGCTGGCATTGGTTGATGAATTTCATAAGTTCCTAAGATCTATTCATTGAAGCACACCGTCTCTACAAAAATTAGCAGATTCCGTATGTGAATCTGAAATTCATGCAAAACCAGTGATACCATTGAATTTGTCGTGGTCGATTACCCATGTTAGTGAAGTTTTGCTCAGAAACCCCTACATTTTGGTTACACGAAATTTGGGTAATTAAACCAAAGTTGCTCAGGTGGCCTGCAACGAGGACCTGCCATGTAATGTACAATTTTTTAAAACCCTAATAGAGCATTTTACGCGGGAAAAACTAATTTTTGAACATTTATTACAAAGTTTGTAAAAAATTTTGCCTTTTTTCCCGATTTCATTGCACTATACGTTTTGTAATTGAGCATTTATAGCAGTTTGTAATCGTTGTTTCATAAAATATGCTGGATAGACCACTACACAAAGTTTCTTCATCATTTTTTTTTCAAAATTTTGTATAAAATCCGTGTGTCTGGCATTATTTAGAGGTGAAATTAGGGAATTGGGGTAGACGACGGCTACGCATACGACGGCTGGCCGTCGTATGCGCCGGTCAGCCGTCGGCGCGTGACAGACGCAGAGAATTCTGTTTTGATTTCCTCGTCATAGCCACAATTGGCTTTCTCGAGAGCTTTTCCGGCTGCCACCTGCAATCAATCAATACCGCTCGCCCGGCCGCGATGATTTGGGGTCCGATGCACGATGCCTCACACGAAAACAATGCTTCCTGGTTTGATCGCTCGCGTAACCCTGACTTCGAATTGCATTGAGGATATATTGCTTTGGAAGGAGCCGTTCCTGTTTGTAAGTAACTGGTGTTTTGGTACATATAGTTGTTGTCGAAGTCGAGTTGCGTTCGTATTGCGAAAGTAGCTTTCAGCAATAATGGCATTGTAGCTTTGAGATATCTGGGTGATTGAATATTACAGGCTATGGAAAGTGACCACAGATTGCTTCCAAGTTGATATGAATTGTCTTTCTAGTGTACATGTTTTTGGTAATATTTGCTCGTTGCCTGGGACTAAGCCTAGGACAAGGATGAAGCTTCGGGATTCTTTGTGTCTGGAGTATGTATTGAAAATGGATGTTGATGAAAACTTTGTGTATTCAGTGGATTTAGCAATGGGTGAAAAGCTTAAGTTCGAAATTGGAGCTCATTCTTCGCAGTATGAAGGGAAATGACATGGCGGCAAGGACGCCGTAGCTGCACTCCATGGGCGCCTGCGACACCGTGCCGCAGATGCCGAGGTGGGCGTGGCCACGCGTGGGCATGTAGCAGCGAAGAGCCGGCGCGATGGGATGGATTTTGGATGAAGAAGTGCATCTACAGTGTGGCCAGCTGTATGTCGGCTGGCAGTGAACATCATGGGAAATGACCAGCACCGTTGGATTCAGCATGGTCGAAAACCCCCGAGGCCCGAATCCCAACTGCTTTCTCTTCTTCTAAAGGAAAAAACGCTCTGCACCCAACATGCACCCATTTTACGTTATCCAATGGATAACGTAAATGTTCGTCATATACGAACAATGTGCGCACAGACTTGAAGTCGGTTAACATACACCCCGACCAAGCATTAATCGGGAAAAGTGGCGTCAGCATATCAGAAAAGCGGACCCCGCCAACAAGCGGGACAAACGCTGAAGAATAAGAAGAAGAAGATGACAGGGCTACGATGCAGTCGAGACGAAAAAATAGATGTGTACTAGGAAAGAAGAAGAGATCGAATACTCAGAGTTGCTAGAGCTTGCCCCAAAACCGATGGAGCCAAAGTTCCTCATTCTCAAAATCACTGAAACCGCTGTGAAGTGTGCATTATTGTGCGGAAGGGGTAGCTCATTCATGAAAACGGCTTACCACGCACGCGAAACAGTTCTCGCTGTAGGAACTCTAGGTTTGTTAATGATTAGCGGTGGGCCTGAGGTTCCCGCAGTGAAAAATGGTGTGCGTGCGGAAAGCGAAAAAATCGCTTTCTGTCCTAGAAAACCGCACCAAGAAGGTTGAGAAAGGGACATCGAATCCAGCGTCGAATACAAGGGTCTCATCCTTTATCCTTATATTTGAAACTAAATTCGACGGCTTCTTTAATACGAAGCAAATCACAGACACAGACTAACTTCACTCGTCGTGACCTGACCTCAACCGACATCAAAAAATGTCCCTCTACAGGAAGTCTTTACGACTTGCCGAAATAAACTCACACTACAGTGAATTGCCTGTAGCATTTAGAAGGAGAAAGGTCAAAAGGCGAGGTTAATAAAGTTTCGATCACATCACAAATCCGGAAGTTTGTTAGATATCGTTTAATCCCGTAACCAGCTAACTATGGACCCGTGGTTTCCGCAGAGACATCAATGACCAGAGATCCCCGTACCGAACAATGTTTCGCGCAGCAAAACGAGGAAAAGTCGATTCTTATCGTGGTGAACCACAACCGTACGAAACCGAGAGATTTTGGAAGATCCCAAACAGGAAAAATTGAGCTCCTGTTAGACTAGGACTCACAGGCTTTCCTCATGAGTAGCGTTGCTATGGAATAACACACGCAATAAACAGAATCCAGAACACCTGGGCATGGAAGGCGTGCAATCGGCTGGCGTCTCTAGCAGTCATGGTAAGCCTGATCGCATGTGAGTTTGTATAGCGCAAAAATCGCCACACGCAGCATCAGGATAGAGCTCTGTGGTGAGTGAAGATCGCCATCATGCGTGCGATGAAACGCGCAACAAATAGAATCCAAGCGACCTTCACCCAGCAGCGCTCTATCCCAATGCTGCGTATGGTGCTTTTTTGCTAGACAAATTGAGAGGCCATCAAGCTTACCATGAGTGGAGAATGGCGACCGAGCCCGCCAACTTTTTTCGGCTTTCTGCAGGGCTTAAGCTGTTTGCGCAGGGAGGAGCCGCGCGCGTTCACTTATAATGCGGCAGTGTCAGTCGCCCCGGAGTTTGGCTCCCAGACAATACCTAACCATTTGGGCGCGGCCGCGGCGAACGCGGCCGAGTTGATAGGTGCCCGCGAACTCAGCACAGCACAGTTCGCGGGCACCTCGAGTGCGTTTTCAACGGTTCGCGGGCATCGACTCGGCCGCGTTCGCCGCGGCCGCGCCCAAATGGTTAGGTATTGTCTGGGAGCCCTGGAGTTCCTGCAGCAAGAAAGCTTCGCGCTGCGAAAACAAAAAAGACATCAACAAAGAAGAATTAAAGTTCTATGCAAATTAAAACAAGCATATTATCTAGAGAAACGAGCTTCGTCAATGATCCTATGCTCACCTCATCACTTCATGTTGCTCCATTCTGGCAAGGTTGTCAGCCGTATCCATCAATCATCACATTCCAGTTCTCGTCGGTGAAACAGGCAACGCATACACACATAATCCATGAGCGCAAGGTGCCGAAGCAAAAAGACTCATGTACTATTTTCTGTCAATGCAAACATTATAACAAGTTCACTTGAATCTAGTCTAGAATTTCTTAGCACTAGTACAAGCGATCGATAAATCAAATGAACTATTACAAAAGGGCAGCTTTCTAGTAAAACCCCAGAACAGGTTACAAATCAATCAACCATACGAAAATCCAAAGTAGTAGAACTTCAGCGAATAACAAATATAATAGGCAAATTTATTTAAACGTATTCATATTGAATTTTCTCTTATTTTCTTCAGTTTTAACATTTTTTCGTGGTCACTTCCATTTACTCTCACCATTCCTCACATATTGTGTAATACAGTATCCCGGAGTTCCACACGGGACCCTCTGATACAAATGAATTTCACAGTAGTTGTTTGTCGTCACGTCGAGAAACAAACCAAAAACAAAAAACACACATCTCGAACGGTCATTTCAGGTTTTACCCCAAATTTGGAATATTCGTGGCTTACCTGTCACAACTGCTGATACGATGTCGGCCTCCGGATACGTGAAGGGTCAAATCACGAGGGCAACAAACGCCCTGAAGGAAAAACTGACGGCTGCGGAACAAACAATGATTGAATTCTACGCTGTCAAGGACTCCAAAGAAGATCTCGAGAAGGATTCAAAGACGGTAACAGCATGTAAGCGACAAATGTTAGATATAGTAGTAGGTTTGAACCAATGGGTGGACAACTTGAGGAGCGCTTGGCAAAGAGGAGAAAATTATATCAAGGAACTAGAAGACGAAAAAGCACGCTTCGACGTACTTCAGGAGTTCATGGATCACTGGGAAGCCAGTCGAGCCGAGCAACTCATAGCAAATGCGCAAGTACTGGTTATTACAGCTGAGTCTATAAAAGCAAACCTGGAGAACACTCCTCCAAGTGAGGAGAAACTGCAAGATAAACAATACACGAAACATACTTCCAGGAGTTGAAATTCAACTGCCTAAGTTGGAAATACCAGAGTTTGAAAGAGACATGGTTCATTTCCCAGAGTTCTGGGAACTGTACTCCATAGCCGTACACAACCATCCGACATTAGGAGCGGCGTCCAAGTTTACACCTTAAGAGTAAGCTTAAGGGACGAGCCGGAGACCTGATAGCTTCCATGAGATTATCTGCAGAGAACTATCCAAGAGCAGTAGAGCTTTTACTTAGTACATATAATAGACCAGACGTCTTAAGGAACAGGCTTGTGGAACAACTAGAGGCGTTGCCTCCAGCAGGAAAAGCCGTAACTGATCAACGTACTACATTGTGCAAAGTAAAAGCTATATGGGTGCAACTTGCTAACTTGAACGAACAGCCCGGATCGACAACAACCATGAGGATAATTCGATCTAAGTTTCCAAGAAAGACAAGGAGAAAGGGTTGGGGAGATGCGGAGAAAAAATGACAACTGGACTGCGGAAGATTTACTCGATGCCTTTGATAAAGTCATCGACCAATTAGAAATTATGGAGGATACGGATCCAACACCTACAGCAACGTCAAAGTTATGCGTTGTAGTCAACCCGCAATCTAGTTCACGACAGTTCAATAAGTCATCGCGTAGAAGGCCGTCAACTCAAAGAAGCTCAAGCACACGTAGTGATGGATCACAAAGAAGGAGCTTGTCAAATGAAAAGCGGACAGGAAAGAAACAGCTACGGTGCAGCTTTTGCCTTCAAACTAGGCACAAAACTGCATATTGTGACGAAGTGGTATCACCTACGCAAGAAGGAGGATAGTAGTGCAATCGAAGTTATGCTGGAAGT
>MU868991.1:27015-49749 GCA_036418205.1 Ostertagia ostertagi | reverse complement strand
AAAGAAGCTCAAGCTCACGTAGTGATGGATCACAAAGAAGGAGCTTGTCAAATGAAAAGCGGACAGGAAAGAAACAGCTACGGTGCAGCTTTTGCCTTCAAACTAGGCACAAAACTGCATATTGTGACGAAGTGGTATCACCCTACGCAAGAAGGAAGATAGTAGTGCAATCGAAGTTATGCTGGAAGTGTCTGAGGGCCGGACACCAAAGACTGCGATGCGACGCACCCCCATGTCGGACTTGCGGGAGAAGTCATCACTGGTCCCTATGTCTTCAAGGGACTTATTCTCACAGCTCAAGCAGATCGAATAGTCCAAGAACAAGACTGAATGGAAGGGAAAAGTCAGTAGACAGCTCCTCGTCAGACGCAAATCCAAGAAACAAATTCAACGAATTCAGAACGAAACGAGTTCAGAACAAATTCAAGATCTCCGAGTCCATATTCAAAAGGACGATCACCGGTAAAGAAACACAAACAATATCGAAAAGGATCGCCTCACCCAAAAGTAGGATTCAGAGATTCACCGAGAACTCATACGTACACAAATCCATTCCTCACTAAGAGAAGGTCCCAACAAGCCCAAAAACAGAGGACGAACCAGACCGATTCTCTGATGAAATAGACGATGAAGTATTTTGCGTCAACACAACAAGGGCTGAAGCATCACTAACCAATGCAGTACACAAAAGAAAAGGTACCAGAAATGAAAACAGCGAAACCCTGTTCAATCCACCACGTCTCATGGTAGTGAATAACTCTCAACAGGAACACAAAGATAAAGCAAATCTTAACAGTGCTTCTAGACAGCGGTTCACAGCACAGCTACATAAAAGAAGACACGGCAAGAACTTTAGGCTTGGAGAAAGATCCACACGATATTACAGCCATAACATTTGGTGGCCTATTCACACACCGAAACGTCTTACCGCGTCAAGATTGTGCTCCAAGACAAATCGAGAGGCTATAAAACCAAACTGCATCTGTGGACACGGAAAACAATTACTACAGTATCCGCACATACAGATGGGAATGACGAATTCGACAATAGCCGACGCCATAATGAAAGAACAGAGGTTGACGTCCTTATAGGAATGGACTACTACTGGGATGTAGTCGATCACAAATGCAACCGACAACATCAGGACTAGTCCAATCCAACACAAAACTCGGACCCGTTTTGTCTGGTAACGCATCACCCGCTTCATCCCGAACCCATTCTGTTTCAGACACAGACCCAACAGAAAACCATCAAGACGCTGCTGAAGTGGAACGCTTAGTCCAACGTCTATTCGGGCTAGAGTCCATGTTTTCCAGAGATGAGGCGGACAACGTGAACGATAGCATAATACAACGCTTTTATGACACAGTACGAACGAAGAACGGTCTTATCTACGTCCAATTCCCGTGGAAGACAGATCATCCACCTCTTGCGGACAACAAAGCGCTTGCAGTTCGAAGATTGGAAAACCAATACAACAAACTTCGTCATAACTCCAAGTTATGGGAAGAATATTGCAAGACTTTCGAACAACAACTGAGGTCAGGAATAATCGAGGATGTAAAGAAAAACTCTACTACAGGAAAACGGGTATACTATATACCCCATCAAGCCGTTCTCAAGGAAGATAGCGCCACTACAAAATTACGTATCGTTTTCGACGCGTCTAGCCACATGAAAGGCGTACCCAAGCCTAAACGATTGCGTCCATCAAGGCCCAACGCTATTGCCAGACTTATGCGGCACATTACTACGAGCACGCTGACACCATACTCATCATAGCAGACGTGGAAAAGGCATTCCACCAAATCAGACTACAGGAGGATCAGAGGGATGCTACGAGATTCCTTTGGCTGAAGGATACCACAAAAGGACCCACAAAAAGTAATATACGCATCCTTCGTTTCACTCGTATTCCATTCGGCGTCAATGCTTCACCGTTCCTACTCAGCATGTCCATAAAATACGCACTGGAAAGGATGGAAAATAACCAGCTGCAAGAGGAAATCCTTGCCAATACCTACGTCGACAACGTTTTAATGGCGCCAAAACGGTCGAAGAAGGCATTCGAAAAGAATAAAATGCAAGGATACGTTCTCCAGATGGGCATGAATCTTCGTGAATTCATGTCCAATAACAACGACGTGCTGGAGTCTATTCCAATAGAGGACAGAATGAAAACGTCAAGTAGTACAGTAAAACTTTTGGGTCTTAGATGGAATACTCAAATGGATACAATAAGTGTACCCATCAGAACAATGTCAAAGGAAGTAACAAACAAGAGAACTGCTCTGAAAGCATTTGCATCAACATTCGACCCACTGGGCCTCCTAACCCCACTATTCATCAAAGCAAAAATATTCATACAAGACCTATGGGCCAATAAATTCGCATGGGACGACCCCTTCTGACGAAACTACTGCAGAAAGATGGAAGTGTATCGCAAATGATATTAAAGGATATATCGGAAGTATACCGCGAGTCATAACTACTACAGGGAAAGCTAAGCATGACTTAGTAATTTTCTCGGACGCATCACAGAGAGTTTATGCAGCAGTTGCATACCTAGTATGTCGACCAACGAGATCAAGATCATTCAGCAACTTGGTATTTGCAAAAGCTAAATTAGCAACCATGAAGAAAATCTCAATTCCAAGGACTAGAGTTGCTAGGCTGTGTTCTAGCAACAAAGCTAGTTCGTTTTCTTAGAAAACAACTTAGAATCTCTCTTAGTTCAGTTCGAATATTATCAGATTCGCAGATAGCTCTCTACTGGATACATTCCAATAAACAGTTAAAAACCTTCGTTGACAACAGGGTCAAGTCCATCAAAGATGTGATGAATGAACTAACGGAAGCAGGAATACCATATCAATTCAACTATGTTAGTACAGAAGATAATCCAGCCGACTGCGCTACACGTGGTTTACCAGCGCCTGAGCTGACAAACCATATGTGGTGGCAAGGTCCAAGCTTCATCCTCAAGTCACCAACCAACTGGCCCTATACAGATATGGACTTCAGAACCAAAATCACTGTCCCTAAAGAAGCGCAACAGGAGTTCAAATCCATAACTGCAACAACATCAGAATTATATAGTTCATTCATCCCATTCAATAGGACTAATTCATATACAAAACTACTTCGGATAACCTCGTATCTCCTAAAGTACATAGGCACTCTCTGGCTTAGAAGCAGGAGAGGAGTGCGATCGTATGACACCAACCAGAGGATCATTAACTTGGTGTCACCAACTCGAGTAGTCACTACAAATGACATGAAAGCAGCGGAGATCCTTTTGCTTCGGGAGCATTATCGTGAGGGAGCTCTTCAGCTACACAGTCGAGTAGTACAACGAATCCAAACAACGATGGACGAGGATGGAATTTATCGTGGGAGTTTGAGGATGGCAAATGCAGAAATTGCTGAAACAGCAAGATCTCAAATTCTGCTATTACCAAAACACCAGCTAACAAAACTCATAATCTCACATCACCATCAGAAACTGTTCCACGCTGGAGCTTCGCACTTAATATCCGACCTAAGGAACCACTACCTTATTCCTAGGATCCGCAGAATAGTAAATTCCATTATAGAGAAATGCGTGGTCTGTAAAAGACATCAAGGGAGACCCTTTACCGCGCATACCAGATCTACCCAGAGAGTAATACGCAGTCGACCATTCCAAAACACGGGTCTTGATTACTTCGGCCCACTCGTAGTTCATTCAGAGTTCAACCAGGACAAGAAAGTATGGGTGTGTCTCTTCACGTGCATGGCAACGCGAGCCTTGCACTTGGAAGTCGTAGCGGATAACTCAGCACCACAATTCCTCCTAGCTTTCAGAAGGATTCATGGCACGTAGAGGAGCTCCGAACCTAGTTCTGAGCGACAACGCGCCCACCTTCAAGCTAGGAAAGAAATTCTGGTGAACGAGCTACACGCACTGAAGGAACACCCCGTAGTTCAACAATTTACTTCCTCACAGAATCTCCACTGGAAATTTATTACACCCCTTTCCCCCTGGAAAGGCGGCTTTTATGAGAGACTAGTAGGATCAGTAAAAGCAGCTCTGAAGAAAACCATACACAGGCAAACCATTGACCTATGGACCTTACAAACTCTTATTTCAGAAATCGAATCAACTTGAACACACGTCCTATCACGCCAGTACTGACAAATGAGTCAGAAAACGGATTTGTACTGCGGCCGATTGATCTCATCAACCCATATTTCACACCCCGTAATATAGACAGAAGCAATACGAACAACTTAATAAACACCTTGGACTCACACGAGAAGTTGACAACTTCTTATACAGCACTACAAGAAACATTGGAAATGTTTTGGAAGTATTGGCAAAAGGATTATCTACAGAACCTAGCAGAGCGTAATCAAACAAGGAT
Organism: Ostertagia ostertagi; assembly: GCA_036418205.1. Taxonomy (NCBI): domain Eukaryota; kingdom Metazoa; phylum Nematoda; class Chromadorea; order Rhabditida; family Trichostrongylidae; genus Ostertagia; species Ostertagia ostertagi. The sequence goes on along the minus strand of MU868991.1, from coordinate 45,343 downwards.
TCCCTTCAAACAAGGAGCGAAAGATAGTCCAAAAAAGGGAGATGTAGTACTCATCAAGCAGGAGAATATTTCACGGTCGCACTGGCCTCTTGGAATCATAGTACAAATCAATAAATCAGTTGACGGATTGATCCGATCAGTAAAAATAAAAACAGGTAATAACAAAACATTGGATCGATCAATCAATCAATTGATTCCCTTGGAAGTATGCGCGCCGATGAAGAAAATGTAATCCAATCGAAAAAAAAAGTGCACCCAACACGCATACAACCAGAGAGAAATGCAAAAAGGAGAAGTAATTTGATAACTCACTTCCATTTTTAACTCCTCTCATTTCATTGAAACTAACATTCATGTTTGCAACCCACTATTGGTGATAAATTCAAAAAGATAGTCTATTACTAACACTATGTTTCCAGTCTTACTCAGTCAACGTCCCTTCGAGCTCCCCAACTAACCCCTTCTCACCTCCTTTTTATTTGCTTAACTAGTAACTCCATAATCTTAATTCATGAATGAAACATGATATGAACAAAATGCATATCTTCTAACCAATACTTATCCGCCATAGACGCGAACCAGCTGAAGGTGACATTAGATGGAACGGAGATAGGTCCCGAGACGAAATACCGTATACCACGCGGTAACAACAAAATGCGAAATTCTCATTTTTTCGCATCTTCAATGTTTTTCCATTGATAATCGTTCATTTCAGCATCATTAGTGTAATGCATTACATTGGTTTTCTCTAAGTAGTCTTTAACTACGTACGAAACTTCTCAATTCAGTGAAATTCGATTCTGGACTATGGCGATGTCACTGTTTCGGGTTAACCCCAATAACACACGGGAATGCGACACTTTTCTAATGAGAGCCTTTTTTGCCTTTGTGCAATTTCTTCACTCATTTTACGACATTTTATTCATTCTTAGTTCACGTTAGCCTGTTTTTCATTCATAAGTCGCATTTTGAATCGAAAAGTGACTCTCGTCGAGAAAATCATAATTTCTCATTTTGAGCGTGACGTCATCAATAATCGATTTCACCACCTATGCTATGTTGTGTCATGCAGCTGTACTCTTTTACGTCTAACATACATAATAGTTCAGCATACATCATACTTCCTTTCTTCATTAACTCTTCAACAACTCTGAGTGGTACAAGTGTGCTTTAGTTCAAAACTCAAACTTCCGAAATTTTGGAATTACACCTTTTGGAATTTGATATAATTCGTTTAAGCAATTCTAAACTTAGTTCAGAATGAGCATTGCTTTTCGGAACAACCAATCTAAAGCATCAGCCACATGCGATCATCTTAGATACTTCATCTTTATTCCACTGCTGTTAGCGTTACTCATTTTCGTTATACCTAGAACCTAACATAACACTCTCAGAACCTAACAACGTACTCGACACTGTACTGCATTCACCTTTTATGCAATATTTTGAATTCTCACCAACTATTTCAGTTTTTTTCCTCCAAAACACTTTCACAATTATTGAAAACTCAACAATTACGCGATCTTTGCACGATTAAATAACTTTGCGACCCCATCTAGCTTTGCCTCTTTTCAGAGCTTGGTAATTAGTGTTCTTGCGATTATGGTTTCTCGCAGTAGCAGTCCTGAAAAGGGATCGCCCCACGCGCATCGTGGTTGGACTCGCAGAAAAAGAGTCAGAGGTAGGTACCCACGTAATTCATAGTTCAGTAAGATCTACTCCTCCTGCTCAGCGCGGGCCGACTCAGCAATTGCGTTTTGCTAGTACATCCCCTCCTTCCCAGCCACGTGACAATTTTAGTTCATCTCGTTCGTCACCGTTCATTGAACCCGAACTGGAATCTTCATGGGCAGAACAGATGACGGCGGAAACTGCAAAGGATTCAACACAATACACAGCTGCAACCTCAAAGGACGACAAAAAGAAACAGGGGAAGGTTGAAGCAGAAATTGCATCCGGAATCGCGGCCCTAAGTGTCGGCAAAGATGCGGATAAGGAACAAGAGGCAATGGACACCACTGACGTGGCTCAAGAAGGTCAGGCTTCAGCTCATGAGGCTAATCCGGACACGCGGGCACCAGCAATTGAGAATGGCCAACAAGACCGTAGTCATTTAACATCAAAGGACGAGATAATAAATGAAGGACCGAGTACAAGTAAAATCACCGAAACAAAGGAGGAAGTGTTAAAAAGACGAAAACAAAGGATGGAAGCAGTGACAACGTTCCTGGATGAATTCACAAGGCAACCCGAAGCAAGAGATCCTCCCGGACCCCTCAGAACAAACCCAGCCCCCACTTCCTTCATGCGAAGACCAGAAGTTACCCCTTATAGTACACTGAATGTCGAACCATATACAGTAGAGGAGCTGACCGCGCGTCAGTTTAGATCTGTATTTGATTATATCACTCAGAACAATCTTTTGAGGGACCGAGTCCGCAACATTCAAATACCGGATAAAGAATCTACACCTACAAGACCCTCAGATTACGAAGCCGTGGCGAAAATAGTCCACACACTCCAAACACTTTTGGAGTTAGTTCAACAAACGACCAAGTCATTTCATAATTTGGCGGTAATATTAGTCAGAAGGCTGCCCATGGACTTTAGATTCACCCATCTTATGGGATGGATCCATGAGCTCACGCATGGAATTACCTCGATCACAGTAAACAGAGACATACTCCAGGAACTAACCTTACCAAGACTGTTTCAGTGGTCACGCGACCAAAACTACTTTAGAGCTACGCTACAGCTCTTCAATGTGACAGAGGAGACCTCTTACAGATATACTCCAACTTAGCTCGGCAGTTATAGCACATGCTACACGCATGATAAGAATACTTGAGGCCCACCAGATGGTCCACTATTTCAACCGAAGGAAAACTTTAGTAACGCAAGAAGATGAAGTGTACAGGTTTAGCTCAAAAACAGATATGCCTGCTAAGTGGTCTGATGACCCTACTTCATATATTCAAACCTTACAATGGTGGCGTGAAAATTATTCTGAAGCACTGATGATCAAAACAACCGACGAGTATCTTCAAGAATCTGCCCTAGACAGACGTATCCAAGAACAAACACGCGGCCCAGGATCACGCAGAACGTCATCAACGACCCAACGTCCTCTGGCCGCAATCGCTGTTCCGCAACGACCATCACACACAAACTTTATTTGATCGCGCAACACATCTCCTGCTCGCCGGGAGGCCGGACCTCGGTCCGCTTCTACCGTAAACCCTGAAGAAGGCTCGAGATTGAGCAAGAGAAAACGCGGTGCCGATAGTTCAGTTCAGGAGTTTGAATCTCCTCCAACAAAGTCGTGTCGAAGCCCATCCGGCTATTCTCAAGGTCGTAGTGCAACAAGGCGTTTCGCGGAACCTGTATCTGTTCACCGCCGCTTTAGTTCAAAATTCCCTTCACGTTCCGTGCCATCAAAAGCTCATGGAAAAGTTGAACCTTGTGTGTTTTGCAAACGACACGGTCATTATAGTTCAGACTGCAACGTTTACCCATACCTAAGTGATAGAGCTAGCATGGCATCCAGCTTCGGGATGTGCAGCAATTGCCTTAAACAACATTTTGGAATATGTATCCGCAGAGATCCCTGCAGCATCTGCCACGGGGATGGCCATCATAGAGCATTTTGCGTGCAGAACCCGTTCTCTATCTTCGACCTTAACGTTAACCCAGAGGAGTTCTATGATGATCTCAAGTTTCGCACCTACCGTGCTCCTCCACGCGGAGCGCAAACTCGTCGCCCCTACCAATGTTCCTATCGCGAACGGGGCATGGTAGAGTAGAGTCCCGACCGTCCTGGACCGTCACACCAGCCGCCAGCTGATCGAGAATAGTCTCCGGAGGCTCCCGCATCAGCGCAAGCCCATGAGACCGGGTTCTCTCCTGCGAACAGTGACGAATCGTGGTGCAACAAGTCACAACTTGTTCATATAGTTCAAGCGTGTGCATAGTCCAATGGTTGACGAATGACTAATCATGGTGACATAAACCAGAAGTTAGTTCAGATGATTCAAACATGCGCTAGTCCAATAGTTTATTATTGCCCCCCATCCAATAATGTGTAGTGACGGCTTGATAGTTCAGTATATCAATTGCGCAATCACAAGCTCACCGGCTCATTTATCGCTTCGCTTGTTGCGACATGAACTGGGATGACGACAGTCGATGAGCATAATGCTGTAAGTAGGCAAGCATCAGATGGGTGTTAGCAACAATGTTTGTTTAGGAAGAACGTTTATCGCAGTCGTTTATCTGATATCCATGCACCAAGTCCACTTTCAGGCCGATATTCGACCATTTCACTCCGGGGCTTCTGAGTTTACCTTTTTTGTTCATCAAGTCATGCCGTTTTCGATTCTCTTTAGTTCAGGTTGCGATATGTTCGCTTAGTGAACAACTACGTCGTATGCCTTAACGACAGTCAAAAACGCCGCCGCTTCGCTCTAGGAGCTTTGTCCCTGAGTTTATCCTTTTCAGTTCCGTTTCTTTTCTTGTTACTGAGTTTCTTAGTTCAGGCCACGTCGTGCTCCAGTCCTAGGCTTTCGCCGGTGCCTTCCTGACAATTTTCTACCTCTCTTTAGTTCAGCTTTTCCTTCGCTGTTGTTACTAACGTTTAGTTATTGTCTTGTTATTGTTTCCGTTTTTACTATCCTCTTCAATTAATGCTGTTTCATGTCTTTAGTTCAGGTTAATGCTTAAGGGAGAGTAGTCAAAGTTTTGTTAGTACTTACTTAAACGATAAGCTAGCGGATCTCTTCCAAACGATCGCAGTCGGAGGACCACCCCTAAATTCCTTACTCTCCTTTGTGGCTTTATGCCCCAGGTTCCAGCAGCTGCCGGTGCTAGGGCGTTAGGCAGGGGCCTACGGCCGAAGTCCAAAAGGGGATTCTGTGCTGGCGGGAGTGTCGCGAATCGCGCGTCGCTCCCTGGAATCCCTGGACGTGCCGGCGCCTGCGAGCTTCGTGTTGCCATGACCCAGCATGACCTATCCGTGATCGTGCGGCAGCCATATTGACGGCACCATCACGGCCCTCCCGGGTTCCCCAGTTTTATCGTCTTTTCGTCCCGTATCCGGCAGCCGACTCGCAGGGCAGCGAGCCTTTAGAACCTATTTCTTCAGTGAAGGGTTTAGTTCACCGGCGGTCCTTCGACGGGTCAATGGCGGTGACCCGACGTGAGTGTTTTTTACTAACCTTGATGTGACTTGACTTCTCCACAGTTACAATTAGTTCATAAAACTTACTTTTATTTGTGTCGTGTTTCCGTATGGTTTCACCCAAGTTCGCTACTTGATGAGTAACTTGAAAATTCCTTATTGATCGGAGATACGTTGATTAGCGATAATTCACTTCATGGGTATCCCAACTTTAAAGTCATGTAGGAGTCGACCGCTAGTGCTAATGCTAAAGTCAGGGCGCAGAGTAGTTCACCAGGGGTTACCGTCCTTGCATTCCGTGTGAGGCCTCACCAGGCAGCTATCGGAATACACCCTGTGGGAAATGCGACAGAGCGGCTGGATTCGCTCCGCTGCTGCCTTCGCACGTGCAGCTGCCCGCTGCCGGGCGACAACGCAAGCATAGGAGAAAGTAGAGAAGCCCCCAGCTTCAAATCGAGAGGTTGACGGCTTATCGTCAGAAGAAAAGAGAGCTTCGGCTCCTGGAAACTCTTGCTGAGGAGCAACAGCCCCAATAGATTCACGTGAAGGAGCAACTCCGGAAGCATCTGGTAAGGGATCAGACAAGGCCGTGTCGAGCGGATGCTCGACCTTCGGCTCCACATACTGCGACGAGGACGTTCCAGCAGTAGATTCCGTAGACGTCGGCTGGACCACAGCAGGAACTGGTTCTGCTGCGATCGTAAGGTCAGCTAGATGTAGAGCTGGATTCGCCTCCTCAAGATCCATATGCTCACCCTCGTCGAAGGTAGCCAACACGTCAGAAAGGAAAGAGGAGATCGTGGGATCCTCTCCATGCACGGGGAAGATCGTGGGATCCTCCGTGATCTGGCGTGCGGCTTCCTCAGCTGCCAAAGGGGACCCTGAAAGAACAAGTTGTGGGATACCCGTATGAAAAGGAAGTATGGCCCCAGTACCTGTTGGGTCTGATTCAATTCGTTGGTCATTTCCCTGGGCAGAGACGGGAGTCTGAGCTCGTGAGCGCTGTTCGTCGGGAACAGAAAAAACCATAGCAATACCCAATTATCTGGAAGGCATAACCATAAAAAGGAGGCGGCGTAATGGCTCAACCGAAGAGCAATATGTTCACATTCACAGCGATCACGCTAAAGGTAGTCGACGCAAAAGAAAATATACTGTAAAGAAGAAAATAAAAAAAAATAAAGAACAAGAAGAAAATAATAAAGCATGGACGGCAAAATTCGCTCAGGAAGATGATTGTATAGAAGGAAGACACAGTGAGAAAATACGGAATTTCTATAAAGCATGGCGCGTAGAGGAAAATATAGCGCTAGATAGAGGTAGTTCTCTTGCGGAAACGAGTATGGTACGGGTGAGATACTGGGGCAGACGGGGAGGCTGCGGATGGTAGGGGAACTTGGTGGTCGTAACCGGTGACTTGCGTTGAGATAGCCCCGTGACGGGAAAGCGCGTCATCCTCCTCAACTGGGGTCCATGGGGAAGTAAATACGGGTCCCGTGATGGCGAAGCATTTTTTGACTTGGTTCATATGGACCCTTTTTGGCGGGGCTTGTGGGGAAGTCACGCTGGTAATAGTGAGGTGAGGATGATCTATAGAAATGACGCAAAACTGCCCCAACCAGGGGAAACATAGTTTAGGCGAAAGCCCTATTTTAGGAGCGAAATCCCTGAGGAAAACGCGGTCCCCAACTAAAATTTTAAGTGGTTGTAAACCCGTTTTGTCATAGTGCCTTTTGAAGAGCGCACTCTGCTTGGCGTTGAAAACGGCAGCAGATGCCCGTGCGGAGTGTAGCGCAGAGACTAGAGACTCCTTATAAATACTGGAGTCGGCATCAGTGGGGATGTGCTGGAAGGCTTGATGGCGCAGCATGAGGTCGACATTGAAGACCGGGTCGCGATCGAACAAAAGGAAAAATGGAGTTTCATTTGTACTTGAGTAGATGCTCGCATTGTACGAGAAGGTGCACGCCGGTAAAAAGGTGTCCCAATCCAGTTGGTTGTTATTGATGTAAGTACGTAGCATGGTTTGAAACGTGGCAAAGACTCACTCGCAAACCCCGTTACCCTCATGGTGATATGGGGTGCAGAAGTATCGGACACGGAGTAGCTTGCCCAATTCGGTGAGTAGTTCACCCTTAAGATATGATGCGTTGTCAGATACCAACTCGGTCATTGCGCCAAACTTGAGAATGCAATCATTCATGAGAGACTGCGCTACAGTAGGAGCTGAACAATCAGGAAGCGGAGAGGCGATAACATATTTGGAAAAATGATCGATGAGACACATAATGTATTTATTAGAGGAAGAAGAGGTGTGGTAAGGTCCACTAAAATCCAAATAAACTTTGTGAAATATAGCTTTAGCATGAATAGGAATCAGTTGTTCGCGGTTGGCCGGATGGCTCGCTTCCTTTGACAGGCGTCACAGGAACGCACGAAACGATAGATATCTTCTTTCATAGATAGCCAAAAAAATTTGCGAGCAATTTTGCCTAAGGTCTTTTTCCTATTAAAGTGTCCGCCGGCGGCTGGACTATCGTGAAAGGCTATACAAACGGGCTCGCGGAGTTTAGGGGGGAAAAAGAGCTTCGTACTTTCGTCCTGATCGTTGACAGTTTTTGTATAAGCCACGTAACATGGGACTAAGGTCTCACAGTTGGGTCTAAGAACGGTGGTCTCTGCAACGCGAACAGCGGTTTCTCCTCGACGCTCGCAGCAGGGATAGGTACAGCCCCGGTTAAAGTCTCAGCTTGGTCCGAGCCCATGTGGAACACGCGGTTGTCGTAATCCACCGACCAAGGGGGGAGCCGACAGAACATCGTTATCCAGAATGAGGTCATGTGAGTCCGCCTGAGCGGGAACGCACTGGCCTTCCGTGAAATGGACCTTCTGCTTCAGCCTTTCCTTACCGATTGTAAGGGTAACTGTTGCGCTTCCTACGAAATGCACCGGTATGCCAGCCATGCCGATAGCGGACTGGACTACGCATTCATCCAGCTCGAAGATGCCCAAAAGAGAAAGAAGGGATTTGCTGACTACTGTAATACCCGCGCCGGTATCAATTAGGGCAAGGAGGCGCAATCCGTTGACGCGAACGGGAATGTGTGACAAAGAACCTATGACCTGGTTGGAATGACAGCACCTGCACTGGGATCGTAGAGGCTCGTGGGGGCCATACGTTTTGGACGTCAATCTTAACTTTGGAAATGCCCAGGTCTGTCGGCCGTAATGGTTAGAGAGGTACGACCTGGTGGACTGGGTCAGCAGCGGCAGTAGCGACGGGGGCCGGTATTACGACTGGCACAAAGGCCGCAGCTAGTGCCTGCGCATACATTCTCTTGAGAAGGGGCAACAGCCCCGGATAGTTACTACCGATATAAGTTTCAAGGATATACCTAGCTGTCTTTGCGGAAACGACTAGGCAACACACAAAGACCCACACGTCGAAAGGTGAAGGCATGGGGAAAGGTAGCAATGAAAATAGGGAACTCCTATCGGATGAGTCGACCGCCCCATTGAATTGGGTTAGGGAGTTGTGATGCACCTGCGCCACGTGGTCCATAAGCTTTTCTTGGTCCCTGAGCGTCCACATTTCTTGAAATTGGGAGTCCGCAACAAGCTCACTGAAGTTTGTGAGGATGAGATTATGGAAAATGGTTAGCTTGGGGGACAACGAGAGGGCATCCAGGGCCACTGGGGAAGAGAGCGACCTAACCTGGTGTAACGGAAGCGGGAACAGCTCGTCGTTTAAGGGAGGGAACTGCACTACGGTGGAATTGGCCGACAAAACAAAAGGTGTTACGTCGTCGCAGTCGACTCGGGCTGCCTAACTGACCACTACGCCTGAGAAGGGGTTGAGGAAGGCGTGCCATGAAGACCCGCTACGCAGTTGAATAATAACACGGGGATACGCAAAGCAGGAGCCGTTGAAAGGCTGAAAAGCGATAGCCGAAGCTGGTACCTTTACGCAGCGACGGAATTGCACGAACCCGTTACCGAGGTGTGAGGCCGACAGATCTCTGCGGCCGATGAGAGTTTGCATGGTGAGAGTAGGGTCGGTACGGAGAGCGGAATGCAGGGCTATGGCGAGTACGTTGGTGCGTTCACAAAGAGCCTGCACCGCGTGGAGGAACACAGCGGTGACGGCGTCTTGTACAGAGCCTTCTACGGCCAACAGCTGAGCGGACAACTGGTTAGTAGTGACCAAACCAACATCTAATGAGCGAGGGACGCGGCGAACTACTGCTATCGCATACCCTTGATCAGTGACGGTCAAGCCCTTGGAGCAATCCTGAATTAGGGGGCTCTGGGGGAACCAGGAGAGGGCGAATTCTTTGGATTCGCTAATCCAGACGTTGCCCATGCGACATCCCTTCATTTTGGCCACAGAAATGAAACGGCATTCCTCCTTCTAATCGGGAGATCAGATGACAATCTGATCCGTCAGACAAGATGCACGAGCCGTCTTTGTACAAACAGGATCTCATGTCTCCGGCTGCCGATTCAGGAGACTCTTCCCCATGGCGAGCATGGACTACTGTATCCAGAAGGTAGCAATTATGTGCTACTGCTTCATGGGTAGAGCAGCAGCCGAACGGAGCTGACGGAAAAGCGAAAGAAAGCTCGTTCGAAGTACGCCAAACGCTACCTTGCTGGGACAGGGTCCCATGCCCGCACTTTTTGTGACAGGCCATGAGTTTGCACTGCTCTGCTGACACCGGAAGTGAGGTCTCTACATGATTCCCCGAGCGTGCCCCAAAAAAGCTGACCGAATAGGTAACGGCGTAGCGCACAATTTTGCAAAGGGACGCCGGGGTTGAATAGCGCTTTGTGTTGGGCCTATACACTTGCAAGGAGATGGACTGGAGGTGCCTAGTTGTATTGGGTAGTAGCCAAGAACAGTTGTAAGAGGATGGCCCAAAGAAAAGATTAGTGGGCTTTTCGGATGGGCATAGCCAGGCGTCCGTGGAGCGGACGCGTTTGTAATACAAGGCAAAACTAGACAAGTGAAGAATAAAGTACGGACGTCCGGCAATGCAGACCGAGAAGAGGGCGAAGAAGAAGAAGAAGGAGAAGAAGCATAGTTACGTTCAAAAGCTGATTTGGCGAGCTCCTCATTACGCTTAAGAAGTGCTGTATCCTAGACTTGAACTGATCTAGCTCGGCCCTAGTTTTGTCTACGACAAGAGTGAGGTCAGCAATTTGCTGCTGAGCAGCAATTAATGCGGGATCCTCAGTAGAGGGATAGGAACAAGAAGGAACCCCGCAGGTCATGAGGCGCGCGTCTCCGCGCTGAGAAAGACGACCACGGTTCGAAACGGGAATAACCCACCTTTTCCTGTCCTGCTTGGTCAGGTTCGTCGGCGCACAGCACTGATAGGCGAGGTGGGTCCTGCTTCCGCAATTGTAGCATCGACTAGGACCGAGACGGCGAGCCGGGGTTGTTGGCGTTGTCGTCTGCGGCAGGTTGCGAGCCTGAAAAGGGCGACGTTGATTATTAGCAAGGCGGCGACCGTAATCTGAAAAGTTACCTTGGTGTCGTTGGGGTTATCGTTCCGATCACTCACCCTTGCATTGACGGCTGGCTCCGGGCGACCTGGGTGGATCAGACGGTCTGCGGTAGCCTCAGAGAGCAACTGCCCAACTATCTGTGCCTTTGTGATAGCCTGCTCCAAAGTGGAGGGGTTGTCTAGCTTGACGAAATACCGGAATTCCCCCCGAAGACGAGAGACGAACTCCTCCAGCACCCGTTCCTTCTGCGTACTGGGGTCTTGACCCGCGGTGGCGGCCCTTACCAGGTTGAGAACCCTATTAGCAAATGCCGAAGAGGACTCCGCTGGCTCCTGTCTACAGGAGGACAGCTTCTGGCGGGCCACGTACCTTTGCAGGAGACTCTCGAAGAAGCTCCTAAGATGAGCGGCGACGAGATCAAAGTCCTTGCGAACGTCCTCGGTGAGCTCCTCAACTTTCTCCCTAGCAACCCCATCTAGGTGACCTATCAGGAAGTTAGCTTTCTGCTCACTAGAGAGCTGGGACAGTCGCATGCGGATGACATCATCAAGTCGACGCAGCCAAACCGGGAACTGCATGCCCTCCTCTGCCGATCCCGAGAAGGGAACTACCTTGGGAGTCCGAGTTTCCAGGCCAACAAGGCTATTGAAGGAAGGAATTCCAGGTTACCCACAGCAGAGAACGACTCATTTAACACGTTGCGTACCGGCGCCATTTGCGGCTTTCCCGCGCGCGTGGCCAAGCGATTTTTTTTCGGCTTGCGGCATGCATCACCACGTGATGCACTTGGCCACAGGGGACTGTCTTTTTTCCAGACAACCTGTATTTCCCTCTTGTTGGAGTTAAAATCTTAGAGCACATGTTTTCGAATATGGAGAATAACATAAATGCCTGTAATTCGTAGGGTAGGAAATATTTTGTTGTTTACACATCTTTAGAATTATTTGATATTCCTTATACAAATGATCTTGTAGTCTTCTTGCTATTAGCGTGATGCTATTTAGACTCTAAATTTCTACAAACTGAAGCTTTCTTGATGTAAAGGGTTACGATCGGGTGAAAGGTGCACTTGCTTCCAAACATCATCTTTTGTGATACCTTTGTCAAATCGAGGATTATTGAGTCGATACTGGACGGACAGACTCCACGCAAGCAACATCGAAACATCAACTGCGGACAGCCCCTGAACCTAAGCGAGAACACCGAAGTCGATGCGTGGAATGCTACAAGAAGTTATCGAAAGAACACGGTGCCCCTTATGCCCGATCGAAACCTTGCAAGAAAACACGAAATGTTCTAAATGTGGTAAATACTACTGCCTGGATTGTTACCAATTGTATCACAAAAAGTGTACGGGAACTTTAGAATGATCGCATAGACTGCCATCACTTTCATCGCAAAGAATGTACGGGATCTTTAGCATGACTGCTAGGTTATCACTTTCTAGGGAAGTCTTTGATTCATTTTTATCCTGAGCAATGTACGGAAATCTTAGTATAAGCGCTAGTCTCTATCTTAGTATAATTTCAGTGTAAATGCCCACTTATCAATGTGTTTCACGAGTTATCAGTTTCATCACACTAAGTTTACGGGCTCTCTACTATGTTCACTCTAATTGTTCAACTTTTGAAGAAGTTCAAAATTTTCATTTTCATCGAAGTACATGGCCGGGTCTTTAGAACGATTACTATCATTGTTATCAATATCACTGCAAGAAGACTACGGGAAGAACATTACAATAAAAGTTGTTATTGTGAAAGTCGTTTTTCAAAAAATGGTGTCTGAACCAATCATATTTTCGTAGTTGGTGAAGTCCCAGGCAGATATGTTATTCAGCATATTCGAAAACATATGCTTGCAGATTTCGGCCAGTATTCTTCCATAAAGAAGATAGAAATTTGGGTTTGAATGTGATGCATCACCATGTGATGCACGTGGCCACGCGAGCAAGTAACTGCGTGCATCACCATGTGATGCACTCGGTACGCAATGTGTTAACTTACGAGACAATGATGTGTTACCCTCGTTAATCTTCTGGGCTAATGCCGTGGAACCTAATCTAGCGTCTTTCCATACCTGGGTGATGGCGGCCGAAGTGGCATCCCGGAGTACCTTGGCATCTTTGGCACGGAGAGCCGCCGTGTCGTCCAACCTGGCTAAGGACACATCTAAGGACGCTGTAGGCGTCCAGGATGATTCGAACTCACGATTAGGAGCATCAGCTCCGACCTCCGACATATCTGTACTCACATTCTCCTGATGAGAGCAACAGCCCCGGACAGGGATGGTGGTGAAACCGCCCGGCGATGACGCCACAGCAGCGCTAGAAGATTGGCTACGAGTGGTGGGTATTCGCACAGAATAACAACGGAGTACAGATACGGTCGATTAGACGAACTGACGGGTGATGACTAATCCCGAGTGGGCTTTTATAGGGAGGGGAGAAAAGGAGGCGGAGCGTACAGTACCCTGAGGAGCACAGTGAGGTCAGAAAAGGAGAGATTACGTTAGTTTCGCGGAGAAGGAAAAGAAAAGTGATCGCAAGTGATCGCGTATATGAACCGTGACCCCTCGATCCCCGATCGTATCGGTCGCATCGGCTTACATGTTGGCAGATCGCGTTAGGCGCCGCGACCCTGTTTACCTGCGCCGTACACGCTACGGACTCCGCCAAGTGCTACAGCACTCCGCAGGTGATCGATACCTGACCACCACCCCGAAATCATTAGAAAACAAAAACGGCACACGGAATAAACTGCATAAGTATAGTATCAATATACCAAAAGAATGAAGAGAGGAGCGGGCAAGAATTCTCGTAGATAAAAAATGGACGGTGAAGGTGAGGAGCATCAAATAACGCTTGACCTGCAAGGACCGGTTCAAATGTAGGGTTTCTTAATGTGACCCCTTCGCCAAACTTCGTAGGTCCGGACCTCATTGACTGCTATTAATAATTTGCGTCACAATTCACGCACTTCTCAAAAGAACATGTCTTCTCCGCGGGCAAATGTTTCCAGTACACGTAGCATAATATAGCTGCACATGGCTCCTCATAAGAATAGCTAGCTGACTGTCATCGGTAGGCCAATTCACCTAGTGCCAAAGAAATTCCACATGTTCATGAGTAAGGCCATCAGGCCCCGGTGCAAACTTTCAAACAAACAAAAATTTTAATGCGCGCTTCATCAAAAGAAAGAGGAAAAGGGAAGAGTTAGGGACAGCAAAAAGGTTCGTGGCTAAGCGCCTTTTCGGAAAGGACCTGCAGGTGGCTGCTCTGCTCCTTAAAAGGAAGACCAAAAAGTAAGCATAAAACGAAGGAGCAGACAAAAGCGATGAGCATCTGTGGCAAAAGTTAAAACGTCCCTAGAGCAGCTGCTACCCATTTGGTGCACAAAGCGAAGGAAAAACCAGAGAGAATTCTGTGGAACGTCAATCGGATGCGAAACGTCACAAGGTACTGATTCATAATATGTAGGAAGGAGGACGGAATAAAGTTAAGAGCTTGAGGAAAATCATATTACGAAGAAAAGAAAAAAAGGAAGTTGAATGGAAAAGAAGAAAAGGGCAGCGAGAACTAGTTTGAATATGTCAAATATGATTGGGTCATGACTCCCCCGTACCGTGCGCATTGAATTTCCGCAGAGTTCTCCCAGGCCAACCTAGGAAGTGAAGGCCAAAAGTGAGAAAAAAAATCAGGTGCAAAAGAGGGGGAAAGGAAACCCCTTTTTCATAGAACAGTATGAAAAGAATCGAAAAAGAGCTCATAACCGGACTCCAGACCTGGCCTCTCAGCAAGTGCTGAGCTGCCCGGCAAAATGAGTTGATCAAGTTCATTGCACCGTGCAGGCTCAGCAGAGCCGAAGAAAGTGAAAGACTCACCCGTCTCCTCCCGTGTCGGACTCGCTGCTACCAGTAAAAGGCATGCGAGTCCTATCACACCTCCGGAATACTTCTGTCAGACAGAATAATAATAAAGTCAGATTTAGATGAGGATGCGCTGACTTATGATCCGTCCAGTCGGTGGTCATCAGTGGAGGCGTCGGGCCCAGAGGTGACAGCGGAAGGGAGACGAGGTGGCTCAGCTGAGGCGAACGGTCGAAGTCCTGTCGAGCGGCGCCGGAGATCTCTCTCTTGGTCATCGATCCCAGCCTTAAGTATGAAGCATCAGATGAGTCAGCTACCGTATGCTCTCGCTCTCTCTGCCTCTCATCCCCACATACTCTCTCGTGCCAGACGGCTACTTCTAAGGGGAGTCCGCCCATGAAGGGAACAAAAGAATAAATGGTTAAGGGAGTTTACTATTGACTGCTATGAACATAATTAGTAATTTATCTAGTAATTGGTGTATTTTATAACTCTCTCGCGTTCTCTCACCCGCTTGCACCTTCGTTCGCTTACAGTACCAACCAGTTTATCAGTGATAACACACTTGTTTTTCGACTATGAAAATGACTGCAAACGGCGCACAATGTTGTTCAATTCCTTTGCCTTTCTACAAAATCATTCTGTGCAAAGGTAAGCGTGTGCCGAAGGTATGGGAATTGCGTCGCTAAAAATATAAATTTAACGGACTCTTTTGTTCCCCTAGCCTCAGAAGGGATAGGATACAGCCCTCCTTCCAACTGATACAGATGCTCCAGGGTAAGGGTAAAAGCAGAAACGAAATGGTCCCTCCACTATGGGGATTTTCTTCCTTATGAAAAATAGAATTTATGTAGAGGGCAGCGAGTGTCGCACCACGTGATCGCCATTACTGGTCGGGCTCCCTTATTATACTGAACGAGAAGGAGCACAACCACGAGGGGACTCATGTCCATGGGGGGGGCACATCCAAGCGAGTGAGCGAATTATTGTGCTTGTGACTAAGCCTCAGGCTGGGAAAGGATTCTGTGGGAGATGCAAGCAATGTGTGTGGCCGTTTATGCCGTTGCTCTCCCTCTTGGGCTTAGTCCTGATTTCACCTTCAATCGGCCATGTTGTGGATGTGCCCCTTCCCCCCACCCCAAGGACATGAGCGCCACCACGCGAACAACATGAAGAACTGCAAACTGAACTAAAGTAAAGTGAAAAAGCAGTTGTAGGAAAAAAGTTGTTGTAAGAAGTAGGTAATGTTACATTACTCACCACCGCTGCCCGTGCCATTGCGTACCGCTTCTGCCTACCGTCTCTTACGCCTGAATTTGCTGTGAAGCCAATGGCTTGGATCATCGCCGACAGATAGAAATAGGTGAAATTAAATAAATGGCTCAAATTTGTAGTAAAGGAAAGAATACAGGACTGATTCAGAGGGTTTCGTGATTAACTATCGGATGGAAAGAGAAGGAGGTATAGCTGACTCGTTGAATAACAAAGCATTAGCAGGGTTAAGCATTTAGCAGCACCAAATTTGCTTGTGGAATACGCCACGAACTCTGAACTTATGCAGCAGCACAGAACCATTTGAATGCGATTTGGGCTACATAATAACAAAATGGGCGACTAGTTGAAACATATCACAATACTATTCCACTCACAGACTAGTCTGATACCAATTTACCGCTGATGACAGGAGAGAGGATTGGTTGCTTTCACGAGGTGAGATCTGAGGACGGCGCGTAGACACCACATCATGAATCTATATTAGTGACATATCTGCGACATTACATGATTCCTAAGCTATACACGTTATTCGATGAGCTATACACCTTATTCGATGAATGGCATAGAAAGAACATCGAAATCCGCCATATATCAATCCAGATAAACTTAATGTTATTTATCATCGTGGGCCATGTCTATGAGCTTCGTGTGAGGGGCTCCTTTTTGCTCTTGAGGGTGTATAGAAGCAGAATGTGGATAGATCCGAGGGCGTAAGTGGAATTCCACGGAAACGGAATGTAAGCAGATTCGCGTGAATTTCAAGATTGAACCATAAGGGACCTAAACTATGAGTACTGATTACCAACTCATAACCGCGACCCTTTTTAAAGAAAAAAACCTAGCGCCGAAGATCGAATGAAACCAATATCGTTTTCGCAACCGCGATCAGTTACACATTCTTATGCCTAAACCTCTCGTATGAGGAGAGTGCACCGCTGGGCGTGCGCAATCGATCAACAGATGAGGGATCCAGTAAATATGAGAGCGTAATTTTACTAACCCAAATTCGGCTAGCCAGCCGATCGTTCGGCCAGCCAGCCGAATATGGAAACCCCTTCCTCATGGATTACAGTATGCACTGCAGAGGGGTGTGCAATCGATGAACGGATGAGGGATCCAGTAAATATGAGAGCGTAATTTTACTAAACCAAATTCGGCTAGCCAGCCGAATATGGAAACCCCTTCCTCGTAATCAAGTAACTTCCTCGTAACCTGGAAAACCCTTCCTAGTAATTTTACTAACCCAAATTCGGCTAGCCAGCCGAATATGGAAACCCCTTCCTCGTAACCTAGTAACTTCCTCGTAACCTGGAAAACCCTTCCTAGTAATTTTACTAACCCAAATTCGGCTAGCCAGCCGAATATGGAAACCCCTTCCTCGTAACCTAGTAACTTCCTCGCAACCTGGAAAACCCTTCCTAGTAATTTTACTCACCCAAATTCGGCTAGCCAGCCGAATATGGAAACCCCTTCCTCATGGATTACAGTATGCACTGCAGAGGGGTGTGCAATCGATGAACGGATGAGGGATCCAGTAAATATGAGAGCGTAATTTTACTAACCAAATTCGGCTAGCCAGCCGAATATGGAAACCCCTTCCTCATGGATTACAGTATGCACTGCAGAGGGGTGTGCAATCGATGAACGGATGAGGGATCCAGTAAATATGAGAGCGTAATTTTACTAACCCAAATTCGGCTAGGCAGCCGATCGTTCGGCCAACCAGCCGAATATGGAAACCCCTTCCTCATGGATTACAGTATGCACTGCAGAGGGGTGTGCAATCGATGAACGGATGAGGGATCCAGTAAATATGAGAGCGTAATTTTACTAACCCAAATTCGGCTAGGCAGCCGATCGTTCGGCCAACCAGCCGAATATGGAAACCCCTTCCTCATGGATTACAGTATGCACTGCAGAGGGGTGTGCAATCGATGAACGGATGAGGGATCCAGTAAATATGAGAGCGTAATTTTACTAACCCAAATTCGGCTAGGCAGCCGATCGTTCGGCCACCAGCCGAATATGGAAACCCCTTCCTCATGGATTACAGTATGCACTGCAGAGGGGTGTGCAATCGATGAACGGATGAGGGATCCAGTAAATATGAGAGCGTAATTTTACTAACCCAAATTCGGCTAGGCAGCCGATCGTTCGGCCAGCCAGCCGAATATGGAAACCCCTTCCTCATGGATTACAGTATGCACTGCAGAGGGGTGTGCAATCGATGAACGGATGAGGGATCCAGTAAATATGAGAGCGTAATTTTACTAACCCAAATTCGGCTAGGCAGCCGATCTCGGCCAAGCCAGCCGAATATGGAAACCCCTTCCTCATGGATTACAGTATGCACTGCAGAGGGGTGTGCAATCGATGAACGGATGAGGGATCCAGTAAATATGAGAGCGTAATTTTACTAACCCAAATTCGGCTAGCCAGCCGAACGATCGGCCCCAGCCGAATATGGAAACCCCTTCCTCATGGATTACAGTATGCACTGCA
>MU868991.1:0-24094 GCA_036418205.1 Ostertagia ostertagi | reverse complement strand
CGTTCGGCCAACCAGCCGAATATGGAAACCCCTTCTTCATGGATTACAGTATGCACTGCAGAGGGGTGCGCAGTCGATGAACGGATGAGAGGTTCGGTAAACATGAGTGCGTAATTCTATTTTCCCAAAATCGTCATCTTAATCTCCACCTATCAATTCGAGATCGTAAAAGCGCCTTAAAGCATATTGAGGCATAGTTGGCTTGCAGCATCGTACACGGTAGCCGAACCACGCCTCGCATTGTTCTTAATGGTTGCTTAGCCAATGCAATGGATTACGGTAGCCGCGCTCTGGACGAGAGGATCATCGGAATGTTGAGGGTGTTGAGGTGAACTGAACTGCATTGGAGATTCATTATAGAGTATAGCACCAATCACAAAACATTTCAGTGGATTAAAGTTGTAGGAAATAGGGTGTGAATCTGCTACAAAAAGTTTAATCCAAAAACCATTCGCTGACAAGCCAAATCACCCATGTTTTGTAAACAGATCTCTTTGTGTACTAATTAGGGTTCGACCGAATACTGTGAAGGTGACACCACTCTGGCAGCGTTTCGGCTTGACAAATACGCATGTGATACGGCACAGAACACATGGTACAGAATGCTACAGCGAACTTCGAAAGATTCAGTGGTCTAGAAACCAGACGATATGCGAGCTGGTAAATCGCGGCAGGAATGTACGTGTAGTCCTAAGGCTTCCATCTCTGCAAGCTGGTCAGGCGGTAGCGGGTTTTGAGAGGATAAAAACCTCACTAAACAAAACATGGTGGAAGAGTGCACAAAGTGGTGGGACAACTGTAAATATTCTTTTAAGAAGGTTTTTGCGCATCATGCGGATAAGGGGCCGCATAGTACACAGACATGACTTAACAGCTTGCCTTTTTCAACTCCCCATCCCGTAGACAGATGCAAATAAAGAGTAGCTCCAATATTTCTCAATAACCCTTGTCTAAATATGCACAAGTACACAAGTTCAAGCTCAATTACCTTCTTGTTGTGTGAATTACCCAATCCAACATAGCTATGGCCAGGAACACGCAATACGCACTTGAATCTGAGTGCCTCGGCGTGCAATAGTGGTAATAGAATATTGCGGAGCACCCATTTTCTGTTTTCCAAGCCAACCATAAAGGAAACCTTTGAGATCTTTGAGGCCCTTGGCTTCCATGGCCTGAAATCCGTATTGATATTTCTGTTTGAAATAGCACTTGGAAACACCGCAGGGTGAAGGAAATGAAATGAAGTAGTGCAGATGCACAAACAACTAAACCAGCAGTGAAGAAAGTAGAAATTCTGTGAGCAACATCAAGCGCTGATATAATAGATTTTCGTGACAGGAATCCACTTCTGAGCTAAAGGAGAGCCTATGACGAACGGCCCGAAAATAAAATAGCAATGGTACGCAAATTTTTCCAAAGCTATGGACAACAGCGTTGAGTGCGAACTGAGCCTAGGGAGGAGGACAGGAATAAGGAGTCTTCGGGGGAAATAAAGTAAGTTGTGGGACTTACCCCTCTTCCCGCCCCACTCGCCGCTGAACTTACACGGGAAAAACGGCGGCCGAGTTTTTTCGCGCTAGAACGGTTGAATTCTAAGCTAGCGGTGCATTTTGTTGTGGGAGCAAGGCCCACTGTCCCTTCAATGCCAATCGATCATCGGGGATGTCCATCTGAGTTTGAATGCGAAAGTAATCAAAATTATCATTAGAAATGAAAAGTACGAGTTTCGTGGTTCAGGACTCCAATTTTCGGGATGTAGTTCTGTCGCAAATGATTCTCACAATTTCGTTACCTGGGATCAAGCTACTATGACAGCTCATGGTACGGATTTGCACTGTATGGATCCAAGTTCGGCATAGATTGGTATGATTAGTGATTATCACATACAATATCACGACACAGATGGTGAGCAGTTGCTCTGTTAGTATTACGAACTTAGGCTGATGTCAGAGTCCGCGATCCTTTGCGCGATTTTCGCGATTTGCGCGATTTTTGCGATTTTCGCGAAACCTGCGATGGATCACAGGAGTTGGAAGTGCCCGATGAATACTGCGAGGTGTTGCTTTAATCCTGCTACGAATTCTGCTTGGCAGTAAAGATTGGAAAACGAATGTTTGTGGTCCTACTTGTTTCATGTTCAATGTCTATTAGTTCATTGAAATGCTCTTGAATCGTTCTTATTTTTTTCAGGAATCAAACTAAACCAGTCACAAAAATTGCAAGTGTCCCATTTGAACAATTGAAACACTGGATATGAAACAAGTGGAATCATGAACAGTCTCCATTAAACCATAACCATCAAGCAGGGGCCGTATGCTATCCTCCCCGAAGGGGTTAGTGGACGAAAAGTCCTTTAAATTTGTTCTGTCTTCCCATCTGGGATTGCCCTGTAAAGGACCTACATTTAAGTAGGTATGTAGGTAAAAGTAAACGTGCGCTGAAAATGAAGGAACTTTATCGTTCAAAAGAAACAAATTTAAAGGAAACTTCGGATCACTTAGCTTCGGGGAAGCATAGCATACGGCCCCAGAAGTAACGGTGGGATTGGAGAACACCTTACAGTATGGAAGGGGCACTTGTGATTTCCGTGACCCGTCGCGCAAGTCGCGAAAATCGCGCAAATCGCAGAAATCGCGAAAATCGCGCAAACCGCGAAAATCGCGCAAACCGCGAAAATCGCGCAAATCGCGAAAATCGCACAAATCGCGAAAATCGCGGAAACGAAAATCGCTTAAAGGATCGCGTACTCTGACACCAGCCAAAGGATCGCGGATTCCGACATCAGCCTACGAGTTGTCCATGTCTTGATTATGTACTCGAGAGCGACTTCTTAATTTAAGTAATAGTCGTACAAGTCACTACTGATTACCTTTAGATGCCACCTCTAACTTGGTATCGTGGAATATCGTTATGCTGTACACGAAATCTTCAGTCTTCTGTTCTTGAAGAGGACATGGAAAATGTGTTCGACAGTGGGAATTTCTTGGTCGCTCATGGATTTATGCGATTGCTACGGCGGACTTGACTTTTCCTTCCAACTGGAATGTTCCCACTAATTCTGTGCACAAACTCTCAAGTATGATCCCCGATCGACTGATTTTGAGAGGACAGCGCGCCTCATCACAACGAAATGCACGGTCCACCTAGGATTCAAGCAGTAGGCGCGGACAACTCGTCCGGAAACTCCGCTTTTTCCCGTGAGTTTAGCGGCGAGTTCCCGCCCCTCCCCCAAATATTTAGCCCTAAGAGAAGTTAGGGGAGTTGGATGTGAAGTATATGGGCTCTCTGCATCTACCTTCGCTATTACAAAAAACAAAAACGGCACTGCTGACCCAAGGGTAAGGGGGATAAGCACATTGGTAAAGAGCACCCAAATAAAGCCGGGGTGAACATTGCTCCTAAGCTAGGAAGAGGAGAACGTGATCCGGAGGGTATGAAACTTTTCTCACGAAATACGAGATGTACTTCTACGAAGCCATTCCTTTATACACAACAAAGGTTCTTCCCACCCTTCTAAAACACTCGTCCTATGGTTCGAAATTACTTTTTCGCGCAGTCCAGCACTCAGAGCCCTACAACATTTTAAGAAAAATTGAAGAGATGGTGAGAATGAAGATGCAGCATTTCCAAGCTTCAGCGCATTCTTTGTGTAATTAGCACTGTTTAAGTTTCAAGCGCTATTCACAAAAAGTCACTCATGTATTGATAAGGTCAGAAAAATGTGATCACAGAAGAAACACTACATATAATAACTACACATTTAAGCGAGGCAAGGTATAACCGCATGACGAAAGAAAGAACTAGTTTAGTTAGGTTCCTCACCCTTGACAACCAAACCCACTGAGAGATGAGAAGGCCAATTTAGGAAGGAAAGAAGATTTAAATTAAGAAAAAAGCTGGCAGACTGCGCTTGTCATGGCGCTCGACGTTACAAAAACTTTCGGGCCGATGAGTGCAATTGCACAACATCACGAACACCGTTGAATTTGAATGCCTCATTATGGCTAAGGAACCTTTTCTGGGCAGGGCCTTATGTGCTAATTCTTAAGGTAACATGGGAGGCGTCGAAAGAAGTAGATATGCACTGTAGCTATGCAGAAAAAGAAGCTCGTTGCTTGGCAAAATAAAAGTTGAGCAAGCGACCATTAGGCTCCGCCCTCTGCCACTGAGTGCTTAAAAAAGAAAATGTTACGTCAAGGGATTCACATAGAGGTGGAGCTTGTCCCAGGTTTGTTTAGAAGTCATGGTTCAAACCTAGTGGCAACTTTCAAATTACTAGCCATGGTCCTATAGCAAGGTGATAGTAAGAGATACTTTGTTCGTCAAGTTTTGAAATAAAACTGTTGACCGCTGAATGATTTTGCAAGAAGTAGAACTGTTATCGTCAAGACAGGAGGGGTATACGTCAGTAGGGTTCAAAAAGATAGTTTTTTTTATTAGTGTGGTGAAGAGTTAGCATGTAGGGGAGGGGTGGTGCTGAGCGCATAGTCGGCGTTGGGGGCCCCGCGTGGATACCCGGCGAGGGTGTATATAAGGGGCGCGCGTCGGTGAGTCGGTATCTCATTCGTGAGTGCAACAACTCGATCGCAACAATGTCCGGACGTGGAAAAGGAGGCAAGGGACTCGGCAAAGGAGGAGCCAAACGCCATCGCAAAGTTCTTCGCGACAACATCCAAGGCATCACCAAGCCGGCAATCCGTCGTCTCGCTCGTCGTGGTGGAGTGAAACGTATCTCTGGTCTGATCTACGAGGAGACTCGTGGAGTTCTCAAGGTGTTCCTTGAGAATGTGATCCGTGATGCGGTCACCTACTGTGAGCACGCCAAGAGAAAGACCGTCACCGCCATGGACGTCGTCTACGCGCTGAAACGCCAAGGACGTACCCTGTACGGTTTCGGAGGATAAGAAGAAGCTCTCGCCCACGAGACTCACTTGTAAAACTAACCCAACGGCCCTCTTTAGGGCCACAATTGAAACGTGAACGAATACAAACACGTTGAAGTATTTGCTTGAATAAATGTTTCCTACAGTTGTATTAGTTTGTGTTGATGAGGAGTGGTCGTGCTCGAGTGATGAGCTGTCAGTTATGGTATTCTGCTTTGTTTTCGAATGCAGAATTACAGACGATTTGAAGCTGAAGATTACAAAAAAGAAAATGTTTTGTTAATAGTCACTTCAATAGAGGGTAGTTTGTGTCGCTCGGTAATTCAGTGTGTCTAGCGCTTACATAGCTCGTCTCATGTCCATGAATTAGGAGCTACTTGGGCAGCTTGCCAAGCCGACCCCACGCCATGGCGTCGTTTCATTGTGTGTGTGTGGCGCGAAAATTCAAAGCTGACCTTGCAACGGCGTCATCCACGACGGGAGACTGTGGTGGTGATAGAAGGGTCCGCGGCGCGATAGAGGATCGTCCAGTAATCGAACAGCGTGAGAAGGGTCATTCTATAAATGATTGTTAGTACCTTAGGATACAGTGGATGACATAATTATTGGGCCTAGCGGATATTCTCGGTTATTATTATTTTTCATCTGAGTTTTTTCCTAGCGAAACAAATCAAGAATAACAAAAAATGATTCCCGGACCGTATTCCCTCCAACAGTACCTCCACCTTATGCTTGATCAAATGGGCTAGCGGTTGAGTGGTGCTCAGTTCCAAACTGATAAGCCCAGACGAATGCATAAACTGGCTCACGTACAAGCTCTAGCAAAATGTGCACAGGATCGTGATCTATGTGTCGAATGTCAAAAGTAGCGCAGAATTTTCCTCCAAACCACTAATTGTTGGGCTGCCAATAAGAGGAGAAGTTTTCGGTTTTCTCATTCGAAAACTACCGTACTATTTGACAAGCCACAACTTTTTTTTGCACATAAAAAATTTTATTCAACACAATATCAATAAGATGAGACATTTTTCTCAAATGTGTATTCGTTTCTGATCATATGTGGCCCTAAAGAGGGCCGTTGGGTTAGATGAGAGCAGCCAGCACGAGTGTGCGCTTATTCCTTGTCACCGGCGGTCTTCTTGGGCAGGAGAACGGCCTGGATGTTTGGCAGGACACCTCCTTGTGCGATGGTCACACCGGAGAGAAGCTTGTTGAGCTCCTCGTCGTTGCGGACAGCGAGCTGGAGATGGCGAGGGTTGATTCTGGTCTTCTTGTTGTCACGAGCAGCGTTACCGGCCAACTCGAGCACCTCAGCGGCGAGGTATTCGAGAACAGCGGCCAGGTAGACGGGAGCTCCACCACCGATACGTCCAGCGTAGTTTCCTTTACGGAGCATACGATGAAGACGACCGACTGGGAACTGAAGTCCAGCTAGAATTTTCGTTTTTCGTATAGCCGGTGTTGATATAACGCAAAAAAAAAAGATTCTCCTGGGAATTGTGGCCTACATCATTGTCACAGGTTGTTAAACAGTAACCACTCCTTGCGATTTTTGTCGACAGGTTCAATTCACCAAAACCAAAGGCACCATGAATATACTGCCATTAAAGTTCGGGGTAATCGCCAAAGAAGCAGGTGTTTGCCGCAATCATTTCTGCGCCATACAATAATCCCATTTTTTACAGAGAAGGAAGCATCTATGAGATGAGTGTAAAGGCGAAAACGGAATCGTTCACACATTCCAGAGCTTCCTCCTTCCTCTCCAAAAATTGAGATTACTGCAGCGGCACAACTATTGCGGCAAATGTTCCCTCCCCCTAGCATCAATGTTCTTAGTTCTCCATGCAATTAACCAAACTGCATACAAAAATGCAAACTTTCATGTTCAAGCAAACATTTTGGGCGCAATATTACAGGGAAGATGTGAGGGGGGAGCAGCGCCAGGGTCAGCTACGAAT
Source organism: Ostertagia ostertagi (assembly GCA_036418205.1). Classification (NCBI taxonomy): domain Eukaryota; kingdom Metazoa; phylum Nematoda; class Chromadorea; order Rhabditida; family Trichostrongylidae; genus Ostertagia; species Ostertagia ostertagi. The sequence continues at coordinate 17,253 of MU868991.1, read as the reverse complement.
AGGCTCCGCCCTCTCCGCTAAAGCGCGTATAAAAGGGTAACAGCGTCCGAATGGCCTATCGTTCGTTCAGGACACTCAGCATCAGCATCAATGGCTCGTACCAAGCAGACCGCTCGTAAATCTACTGGAGGCAAGGCCCACGAAAGCAGTTGCCACTAAGGCCGCTCGCAAGTCAGCACCGGCACCGGAGTGTGTGAAGAAGCCTCATCGTTACCGCCGGGAACCGTCGCTCTCGTGAGATCCGTCGTTACCAGAAGTCGACCGAGCTGCTCATCCGCAAACTGCCGTTCCAGCGTCTGGTCCGTGAAATCGCTCAAGATTTCAAGACCGATCTGCGTTTCCAATCATCGGCTGTGATGGCTCTCCAGGCCTCTGAGGCGTACCTCGTTGGTCTTTTCGAAGACACCAACTTGTGCGCTATCCATGCCAAGCGTGTCACCATCATCCAAGGACATCCAGCTGGCTCGCCGTATCCGCGGTGAACGTGCTTAAGTTCGAGCGCATAGCGAGTTGATCTCAATCTAACCCAACGGCCCTCTTAGGGCACATATATTGCTCAGTGAAACGAATACATATAATAATCATAATGAAAATAAATGTTTGCTTGAATAAATGTGAATATAGTGTGTCTTGTTCGGTATAGTGTGTCAAAAAAGTAGAAAGAACACGTCCAGCGTAGTTTCCTTTACGGAGCATACGATGAAGACGACCGACTGGGAACTGAAGTCCAGCACGCGATGAACGCGACTTCGACTTTCCTCCGGCCTCGGCTTTGCCTCCTTTTCCACGTCCAGACATGATTGACGACGACTGAGAACTGCGAGATGAACACTCACGGGTAAATTAGAGCGGAATCGGCGCAGCAATTATACCAAATGCTGTGCTAATGCTCCGCCCAGCGAGCGTCAACAGGCGGGACAGCCCACACGACTGTAGCACCGATGGGCGGAGCATTGTCCGTAAGTCGGTAATATAGCGGGCATGCGATGAGCGTCACCCCATCCACTGACTAGCCAGTGACCACCTCGTGTATCAACCGTTCAACGATGCCACCAAAGCCGTCCGCCAAGGGAGCCAAGAAAGCCGCGAAGTGCCAGAAGGCCAGCCGTACTGGAGACAAGAAGAGGAAGCACAAGCGTAAGGAGAGCTACTCGGTCTACATCTACCGTGTGCTCAAGCAGGTGCACCCCGACACCGGTGTCTCCTCGAAAGCCATGTCGATCATGAACTCGTTCGTGAATGACGTTTTCGAGCGCATCGCTGCTGAGGCATCTCGTCTGGCGCACTACAACAAGCGTTCGACGATCTCGTCTCGCGAAATCCAGACTGCTGTTCGACTGATCCTTCCCGGAGAGCTCGCCAAGCACGCCGTCTCCGAGGGCACCAAGGCCGTCACCAAGTACACCTCAAGCAAGTAAATCATTACTTGCTCTCGGTGCACGTTCATCTAACCCAACGGCCCTCTTTAGGGCCACAATTGTACACAGAAACGAATACAATTCTTTAGCGTTGAAATGAAATAAAGTATTTTTATAAAATGTATTATTTTGTGTTTGATTATTGTAAAATAGTATGCTTTTGCGACGTGCGATGAAGAGGAAAGGACGAGTAGCGCTCTCGATCACTGATCCCGTTCTTTTGGATGTGCCACACTTTCGACTTTCATTGAGGATCTTAGAGGTGTATGAATAAATGGTCATTCTGTACAGTGGTTTGTGGCCTGCCGACTGACAAATTTCCCATTTTTACAGTCCTGGATGAACAAGGGATGGATAGATCGACCCTGTAGAGGTGGAAGGATTTTTTGGGGAAAAAAATGTAGTGGTGAGCGGCGTCGTATAACACATCTATAATACGGGGATCAAATCGTGGATTAACGCGTGTAACTGAATGTAAATTTTTTTTACTCTATACTCGATGTAGCATTATTTGTCCCTATTGGTTGAATCAGTCCCAAATAATTGGAGGTATCGCATTAGTACATTGGATCTGGTTGGAGGAATTTATCATCGCTAAATCGAATCCGAATCTCTGCGAATTTGTTGAGAATCGAGATTTTGGTTGTACATATTGGAACGGAAGAACGGTATTTTGGTCAAATTTATAGAATTACCTAGATTAACCAAAGGGGGAAAGGGGGGGGGTATGAATATGGTTGAGAGCATCAGATACCGGCAGATAGAATTTTTTTCTGCTTCACCCCAAGAGTGAGGAAAGATGCACAGAATGAATGAAGCATTCCTCCCATAATTCGGAAAAATAAAACTCTTCTTGCTTAGCCCATTGGTTAACTCGACAAAGAGCTCTTTCTCACTCAGGAATCAAGTGAAAATCCATTCCATTACACCTACACTGAAATCAGCGTATTTCTGCGTACTTAACTGCAATATTGTATCCCGCTCTTTCGAGGGGATTCCAAAAATTAGGTAATTCTCATGATTGCACCTTTGCACGGAAATCTTTAGTAAAAGGCGAAAGATTTACTCGGTTAAATGCAAAGGAGCCAGAGTTGCCCTCAACACCCACAATGACTACAGTACCATCTGATGCGTCGTATATCTGGCCGGTTTGAGTTGACGTTCATTAATGTGGTAATTGCTCAGGTCACCTTACGATACATTTTGTCCCATATACCTACAATTCTTGTCAGTCATCATGAAATGGTGATCGTGCCAACATCAACCCCAATTCAATCATTGGTATCCGCGTCGTACACCTACCTCCCATCACTTGATTTTTCCTAATGGTTTCTTCGTTTTGATTCCCCCTGAGGGGTGGGCCGATCCCAACAGCAGTGCAACGCTGGGCCGACCCGTGACGAGGCGCGAGCAAGCCCACGACCTCGTCCGGTCTCAAAAATCAAATAACCTTAACGAGATTCATTCGAATCTCTATCGAAGGTTAATTCGATAAGAACAGAAACTAAACTTTGATCTTAGCCAAAAGGCCGAGAAGCGATACTGCATGCACCTGGCCGCACATACTCATCGCATGCTGCAACGTATATCGCATGGGTTTACCTGCTTATATCACTACACATTAATTGAGTTTCTTTTCGCTGATTTCATCTAGTTCAGAATTTCCTCCTAATTTGAGTGTTACATCGATTTCTTGAACGAAAATAACAGTTTCGCTAACGGTTGCAAAGCTAGAATTTTCGTTTTTCGTATAGCCGGTGTTGATATAACCGCAGAAAAAAAAGATTCTCCTGGGAATTGTGGCCTACATCATTGTCACAGGTTGTTAAACAGTAACCACTCCTTGCGATTTTTGTCGACAGGTTCAATTCACCAAAACCAAAAGGCACCATGAATGATACTGCCATTAAAGTTCTGGGGTAATCGCCAAAGAAGCAGGTGGTTTGCCGCAATCATTTCTGCCGCATACAATAATCCCATTTTTTACAGAGAAGGAAGCATCTATGAGATGAGTGTAAAGGCGAAAACGGAATCGTTCACACATTCCAGAGCTTCCTCCCTCCTCTCCAAAAATTGAGATTACTGCAGGCGGCACAAACTATTGCGGCAAATGTTCCCTCCCCCTAGCATCAATGTTCTTAGTTCTCCATGCAATTAACCAAACTGCATACAAAAATGCAAACTTTCATGTTCAAGCAGACCATTTTTGGCGCAATATTACAGGGGAAGATGTGAGGGGGGGAGCAGCGCCAGGGTCAGCTACGAATAGGCTCCGCCCTCTCGCGTAAAGCGCGTATAAAAGGGTAACAGCGTCCGAATGGCCTATCGTTCGTTCAGGACACTCAGCATCAGCATCAATGGCTCGTACCAAGCAGACCGCTCGTAAATCTACTGGAGGCAAGGCCCCACGAAAGCAGTTGGCCACTAAGGCCGCTCGCAAGTCAGCACCGGCAACCGGAGGTGTGAAGAAGCCTCATCGTTACCGCCCGGGAACCGTCGCTCTTCGTGAGATCCGTCGTTACCAGAAGTCGACCGAGCTGCTCATCCGCAAACTGCCGTTCCAGCGTCTGGTCCGTGAAATCGCTCAAGATTTCAAGACCGATCTGCGTTTCCAATCATCGGCTGTGATGGCTCTCCAGGAGGCCTCTGAGGCGTACCTCGTTGGTCTTTTCGAAGACACCAACTTGTGCGCTATCCATGCCAAGCGTGTCACCATCATGCCCAAGGACATCCAGCTGGCTCGCCGTATCCGCGGTGAACGTGCTTAAGTTCGAGCGCATAGCGAGTTGATCTCAATCTAACCCAACGGCCCTCTTTAGGGCCACATATATTGCTCAGTGAAACGAATACATATAATAATCATAATGAAAATAAATGTTTGCTTGAATAAATGTGTAATATAGTGTGCTTGTTCGGTATAGTGTTCAAATAAGTAGGAAGAACGTTTTTTTTATTAGTGTGGTGAAGAGTTAGCATGTAGGGGAGGGGTGGTGTTGAGCGCATAGTCGGCGTTGGGGGCCCCGCGTGGATACCCGGCGAGGGTGTATATAAGGGGCGCGCGTCGGTGAGTCGGTATCTCATTCGTGAGTGCAACAACTCGATCGCAACAATGTCCGGACGTGGAAAAGGAGGCAAGGGACTCGGCAAAGGAGGAGCCAAACGCCATCGCAAAGTTCTTCGCGACAACATCCAAGGCATCACCAAGCCGGCAATCCGTCGTCTCGCTCGTCGTGGTGGAGTGAAACGTATCTCTGGTCTGATCTACGAGGAGACTCGTGGAGTTCTCAAGGTGTTCCTTGAGAATGTGATCCGTGATGCGGTCACCTACTGTGAGCACGCCAAGAGAAAGACCGTCACCGCCATGGACGTCGTCTACGCGCTGTAAACGCCAAGGACGTACCCTGTAACGGTTTCGGAGGATAAGAAGAAGCTCTCGCCCACGAACTCAACGCTTGTAAAACTAACCCAACGGCCCTCTTTAGGGCCACCAATTGAAACGTGCAACGAATACAAACACGTTGAAGTATTTGCTTGAATAAATGTTTCCTACAGTTGTATTAGTTTGTGTTGATTGAGGAGTGGTCGTGCCCGAGTGATGAGCTGTCAGTTATGGTATTTCGCTTTGTTTTCGAATGCCAGAATTACAGACGATTTGCAGCTGAAGATCACAAAAAGAAATGTTTTGTTAATAGTCACTTACAATAGAGGGTAGTTGTGTCGCTCGGTAATTCAGGTGTGTCTAGCGCTTACATAGCTCGTCTCATGTCCATGAATTAGGAGCATACTTGGCAGCTTGCCAAAGCCGACCCACCGCCATGGCGTCGTTTTATTGTGTGTGTGTGGCGCGAAAATTCAAAGCTGACCTGCAACGGCGTCATCCACGACGGAGACTGTGGTGGTGATAGAAGGGTCCGCGGCGCGATAGAGGATCGTCCAGTAATCGAACAGCGTGAGAAGGTCATTCTATAAATGATTGTTAGTACCTTAGGATTACAGTGGATGACATAATTATTGGCGCTAGGGCGATATTCTCGGTTATTATTATTTTTCATCTGAGTTTTTTCCTAAGCGAAACAAATCAAGAATAACAAAAAATGATTCCCGGACCGTATTCCTCCAACAGTACCTCCACCTATGCTTGATCAAATGGCTAGCGGTTGAGTGTGCTCAGCTAGTTCCAAACTGATAAGCCCAGACGAATGCATAAACTGGCTCACGTACAAGCTCTAGCAAAATGTGCACAGGATCGTGATCTATGTGTCGAATGTCAAGTAGCGCAGAATTTCCTCCAAACCACTATTGTGGGCTGCCAATAAGAGGAGAAAGTTTTCGGTTTTCTCATTCGAAAACTACCGTACTATTTGACAAGCCACAACTTTTTTTTTGCACATAAAAATTTTATTCAACACAATATCAATAAGATGAGACTTTTCTCCAAATGTGTATTCGTTCTGATCATATGTGGCCTAAAGAGGGCCGTTGGGTTAGATGAAGAGCAGCCAGCACGAGTGTGCGCTTATTCCTTGTCACGGCGGTCTTCTTGGGCAGGAGAACGGCCTGGATGTTTGGCAGGACACCTCCTTGTGCGATGGTCACACCCGGAGAGAAGCTTGTTGAGCTCCTCGTCGTTGCGGACAGCGAGCTGGAGATGGCGAGGGTTGATTCTGGTCTTCTTGTTGTCACGAGCAGCGCGTTACCGGCCACCTCGAGCACCTCAGCGGCGAGGTATTCGAGAAAGCGGCCAGGTAGACGGAGCTCCACCACCGATACGTCCAGCGTAGTTTCCTTTACGGAGCATACGATGAAGACGACCGACTGGGAACTGAAGTCCAGCACGCGATGAACGCGACTTCGACTTTCCTCCGGTCTTGGCTTTGCCTCCTTTTCCACGTCCAGACATGATTGACGACGACTGAGAACTGCGAGATGAACACTCACGGGTAAATTAGAGCGGAATCGGCGCAGCAATTATACCAAATGCTGTGCTAATGCTCCGCCCAGCGAGCGTCAACAGGCGGGACAGCCACACACGACTGTAGCACGCATGGGCGGAGCATTGTCCGTAAGTCGGTAATATAGCGGGCATGCGATGAGCGTCACCCCATCCACTGACTAGCCAGTGACCACCTCGTGTATCAACCGTTCAACGATGCACCCCAAAGCCGTCCGCCAAGGGAGCCAAGAAAGCCGCGAAGAGCCAGAAGGCCAGCCGTACTGGAGACAAGAAGAGGAAGCAGCGGTAAGGAGAGCTACTCGGTCTACATCTACCGTGTGCTCAAGCAGGTGCACCCCGACACGGTGTCTCCTCGAAAGCATGTCGATCATGAACTCGTTCGTGAATGACGTTTTCGAGCGCATCGCTGCTGAGGCATCTCGTCTGGCGCACTACAACAAGCGTTCGACGATCTCGTCTCGCGAAATCCAGACTGCTGTTCGACTGATCCTCCGAGAGACTCGCCAAGCACGCCGTCTCCGAGGGCACCAAGGCCGTCACCAAGTACACCTCAAGCAAGTAAATCATTACTTGCTCTCGGTGCACGTTCATCTAACCCAACGGCCCTCTTTAGGGCCACAATTGTACACAGAAACGAATACAATTCTTTAGCGTTGAAATGAAATAAAGTATTTTTATAAAATGTATTATTTTGTGTTTGATTATTGTAAATAGTATGCTTTTGCGACGTGCGATGAGAGGAAAGGACGAGTAGCGCTTCTCGATCACTGATCCCGTTCTTTTGGATGTGCCACACTTTCGACTTCATTGAGGATCTTAGAGGTGTATGAATAAATGGTCATTCTGTACAGTGGTTTGTGGCCTGCCGACTGACAATTTCCCATTTTTACAGTCCTGGATGAACAAGGGATGGATAGATCGACCCTGTAGAGTGAAGATTTTTGGAGAAAAAATGTAGTGGTGAGCGGCGTCGTATAACACATCTATAATACGGGGATAAATCGTGGATAACGGCGTGAACTGAATGTAAATTTTTTTTACTCTATACTCGATGTAGCATTATTTGTCCCTATTGTTGAATCAGTCCAAATAATTGGAGGTATCGCATTAGTACATTGGATCTGGTTGGAGGAATTTATCATCGCTAAATCGAATCCGAATCTCTGCGAATTTGTTGAGAATCGAGATTTTGGTTGTACATATTGGAACGGAAGAACGGTATTTTTGGTCAAATTTATAGAATTACCTAGATTAACCAAAGGGGGAAGGGGGGGGTATGAATATGGTTGAGAGCATCAGATACCGGCAGATAGAATTTTTTCTGCTTCACCCCAAGAGTGAGGAAAGATGCACAGAATGAATGAAGCATTCCTCCCATAATTCGGAAAAATAAAACTCTTCTTGCTTAGCCCATTGGTTAACTCGACAAAGAGCTCTTTCTCACTCAGGAATCAAGTGAAAATCCATTCCATTACACCTACACTGAAATCAGCGTATTTCTGCGTACTTAAACTGCAATATTGTATCCGCTCTTTCGAGGGATTCCAAAAATTAGGTAATTCTCATGATTGCACCTTTGCACGGAAATCTTTAGTAAAAGGCGAAAGATTTACTCGGTAAAATGCAAAGGAGCCAGAGTTGCCCTCAACACCCACAATGACTACAGTACCATCTGATGCGTCGTATATCTGGCCGGTTTGAGTTGACGTTCATTAATGTGGTAATTGCTCAGGTCACCTTACGATACATTTTGTCCCATATCCTACAATTCTTGTCAGTCATCATGAAATGGTGATCGTGCCAACATCAACCCAATTCAATCATTGGTATCCGCGTCGTACACCTACCTCCCATCACTTGATTTTTCCTAATGGTTTCTTCGTTTTGATTCCCCTGAGGGGTGGGCGATCCCAACAGCAGTGCAACGCTGGCCGACCCGTGACGAGGCGCGAGCAAGCCCACGACCTCGTCCGGTCTCAAAAATCAAATAACCTTAACGAGATTCATTCGAATCTCTATCGAAGGTTAATTCGATAAGAACAGAAACTAAACTTTGATCTTAGCCAAAAGGCCGAGAAGCGATACTGCATGCACCTGGCCGCAACATACTCATCGCATGCTGCAACGTATATCGCATGGGTTTACCTGCTTATATCACTACACATAATTGAGTTTCTTTTCGCTGATTTCATCTAGTTCAGAATTTCCTCCTAATTTGAGTGTTACATCGATTTCTTGAACGAAAATAATAGTTTCGCTAACGGTTGCAAAGCTAGAATTTTCGTTTTTCGTATAGCCGGGTGTTGATATAACGCCAGAAAAAAAAGATTCTCCTGGGAATTGTGGCCTACATCATTGTCACAGGTGTTTAAACAGTAACCACTCCTTGCGATTTTGTCGACAGGTTCAATTCACCAAACCAAAAGGCCATGAATGATACTGCCATTAAAGTTCTGGGGTAATCGCCAAAGAAGCAGGTGGTTTGCCGCAATCATTTCTGCCGCATACAATAATCCCATTTTTTACAGAGAAGGAAGCATCTATGAGATGAGTGTAAAGCGAAAACGGAATCGTTCACACATTCCAGAGCTCCTCCTCCTCTCTCCAAAATTGAGATTACTGCAGGCGGCACAAACTATTGCGGCAAATGTTCCCTCCCCCTAGCATCAATGTTCTTAGTTCTCTCTGCAATTAACCAAACTGCATACAAAAATGCAACTTTCATGTTCAAGCAGACCATTTTGGCGCAATATTACAGGGGAAGATGTGAGGGGGGGGGCAGCGCCAGGGTCAGCTACGAATAGGCTCCGCCCTCTCGCGTAAAGCGCGTATAAAAGGGTAACAGCGTCCGAATGGCCTATCGTTCGTTCAGGACACTCAGCATCAGCATCAATGGCTCGTACCAAGCAGACCGCTCGTAAATCTACTGGAGGCAAGGCCCACGAAAGCAGTTGGCCACTAAGGCCGCTCGCAAGTCAGCCCCGGCAACCGGAGGTGTGAAGAAGCCTCATCGTTACCGCCGGGAACCGTCGCTCTTCGTGAGATCCGTCGTTACCAGAAGTCGACCGAGCTGCTCATCCGCAAACTGCCGTTCCAGCGTCTGGTCCGTGAAATCGCTCAAGATTTCAAGACCGATCTGCGTTTCCAATCATCGGCTGTGATGGCTCTCCAGGAGGCCTCTGAGGCGTACCTCGTTGGTCTTTTCGAAGACACCAACTTGTGCGCTATCCATGCCAAGCGTGTCACCATCATGCCCAAGGACATCCAGCTGGCTCGCCGTATCCGCGGTGAACGTGCTTAAGTTCGAGCGCATAGCGAGTTGATCTCAATCTAACCCAACGCCCTCTTTAGGGCCACATATATTGCTCAGTGAAACGAATACTATAAATAATCATAATGAAAATAAATGTTTGCTTGAATAAATGTGTAATATAGTGTGCTTGTTCGGTATAGTGTTCAATAAGTAGGAAGAACTTTTTTTTTTTATTAGTGTGGTGAAGAGTTAGCATGTAGGGGAGGGGTGGTGTTGAGCGCATAGTCGGCGTTGGGCCGCCGCGTGGATACCGGCGAGGGTGTATATAAGGGCGCGCGTCGGTGAGTCGGTATCTCATTCGTGAGTGCAACAACTCGACGCAACAATGTCCGGACGTGGAAAAGGAGGCAAGGGACTCGGCAAAGGAGGAGCCAAACGCCATCGCAAAGTTCTTCGCGACAACATCCAAGGCATCACCAAGCCGGCAATCCGTCGTCTCGCTCGTCGTGGTGGAGTGAAACGTATCTCTGGTCTGATCTACGAGGAGACTCGTGGAGTTCTCAAGGTGTTCCTTGAGAATGTGATCCGTGATGCGGTCACCTACTGTGAGCACGCCAAGAGAAAGACCGTCACCGCCATGGACGTCGTCTACGCGCTGAAACGCCAAGGACGTACCCTGTACGGTTTCGGAGGATAAAGAAAGCTCTCGCCCGAGACTCACTTGTAAAACTAACCCACGGCCTCTTTAGGGCCACAATTGAAACGTGAACGAATACAACACGTTGAAGTATTTGCTTGAATAAATGTTTCCTACAGTTGTATTAGTTTGTGTTGATGAGGAGTGGTCGTGCTCGAGTGATGAGCTGTCAGTTATGGTATTCTGCTTTGTTTTCGAATGCAGAATTACAGACGATTTGAGCTGAAGATTACAAAAAGAAAATGTTTTGTTAATAGTCACTTCAATAGAGGGTAGTTTGTGTCGCTCGTAATTCAGTGTGTCTAGCGCTTACATAGCTCGTCTCATGTCCATGAATAGGAGCTACTTGGGCAGCTTGCCAAGCCGACCCCACGCCATGGCGTCGTTTCATTGTGTGTGTGTGTGGCGCGAAAATTCAAAGCTGACCTTGCAACGGCGTCATCCACGACGGGAGACTGTGGTGGTGATAGAAGGGTCCGCGGCGCGATAGAGGATCGTCCAGTAATCGAACAGCGTGAGAAGGGTCATTCTATAAATGATTGTTAGTACCTTAGGATACAGTGGATGACATAATTATTGGGCCTAGCGGATATTCTCGGTTATTATTATTTTCATCTGAGTTTTTTCCTAGCGAAACAAATCAAGAATAACAAAAAATGATTCCCGGACCGTATTCCCTCCAACAGTACTCCACCTTATGCTTGATCAAATGGGCTAGCGGTTGAGTGGTGCTCAGTTCCAAACTGATAAGCCCAGACGAATGCATAAACTGCGTCACGTACAAGCTCTAGCAAAATGTGCACAGGATCGTGATCTATGTGTCGAATGTCAAAAGTAGCGCAGAATTTCCTCCAAACCACTAATTGTTGGGCTGCCAATAAGAGGAGAAGTTTTCGGTTTTCTCATTCGAAAACTACCGTACTATTTGACAAGCCACAACTTTTTTTTGCACATAAAAATTTATTCAACACAATATCAATAAGATGAGACATTTTTCTCAAATGTGTATTCGTTTCTGATCATATGTGGCCCTAAAGAGGGCCGTTGGGTTAGATGAGAGCAGCCAGCACGAGTGTGCGCTTATTCCTTGTCACCGGCGGTCTTCTTGGGCAGGAGAACGGCCTGGATGTTTGGCAGGACACCTCCTTGTGCGATGGTCACACGGAGAGAAGCTTGTTGAGCTCCTCGTCGTTGCGGACAGCGAGCTGGAGATGGCGAGGTTGATTCTGGTCTTCTTGTTGTCACGAGCAGCGTTACGGCCAACTCGAGCACCTCAGCGGCGAGGTATTCGAGAACAGCGGCCAGGTAGACGGGAGCTCCACCACCGATACGTCCAGCGTAGTTTCCTTTACGGAGCATACGATGAAGACGACCGACTGGGAACTGAAGTCCAGCACGCGATGAACGCGACTTCGACTTTCCTCCGGTCTTGGCTTTGCCTCCTTTTCCACGTCCAGACATGATTGACGACGACTGAGACTGCGAGATGAACACTCACGGGTAAATTAGAGCGGAATCGGCGCAGCAATTATACCAAATGCTGTGCTAATGCTCCGCCCAGCGAGCGTCAACAGGCGGGACAGCCCACACGACTGGTAGCACCGATGGGCGAGCATTGTCCGTAAGTCGGTAATATAGCGGCATGCGATGAGCGTCACCCCATCCACTGACTAGCCAGTGACCACCTCGTGTATCAACCGTTCAACGATGCCACCAAAGCCGTCGCCAAGGGAGCCAAGAAAGCCGCGAAGAGCCAGAAGGCCAGCCGTACTGGAGACAAGAAGAGGAAGCACAAGCGTAAGGAGAGCTACTCGGTCTACATCTACCGTGTGCTCAAGCAGGTGCACCCCGACACCGGTGTCTCCTCGAAAGCCATGTCGATCATGAACTCGTTCGTGAATGACGTTTTCGAGCGCATCGTGCTGAGGCATCTCGTCTGGCGCACTACAACAAGCGTTCGACGATCTCGTCTCGCGAAATCCAGACTGCTGTTCGACTGATCCTTCCCGGAGAGCTCGCCAAGCACGCCGTCTCCGAGGCACCAAGGCCGTCACCAAGTACACCTCAAGCAAGTAAATCATTACTTGTTCTCGGTGCACGTTCATCTAACCCAACGGCCCTCTTTAGGGCCACATTGTACACAGAAACGAATACAATTCTTTAGCGTTGAAATGAAATAAAGTATTTTTATAAAATGTATTATTTTGTGTTTGTTTATTGTAAAATAGTATGCTTTTGCGACGTGCGATGAAGAGGAAGGACGAGTAGCGCTCTCGATCACTGATCCCGTTCTTTTGGATGTGCCACACTTTCGACTTTCATTGAGGATCTTAGAGGTGTATGAATAAATGGTCATTCTGTACAGTGGTTTGTGGCCTGCGACTGACAAAATTCCCATTTTTACAGTCCTGGATGAACAAGGGATGGATAGATCGACCCTGTAGAGGTGGAAGGATTTTTGGAGAAAAAAATGTAGTGGTGAGCGGGCGTCGTATAACACATCTATAATACGGGGATCAAATCGTGGATTAACGCGTGTAACTGAATGTAAATTTTTTTTACTCTATACTCGATGTAGCATTATTGTCCCTATTGGTTGAATCAGTCCCAATAATTGGAGGTATCGCATTAGTACATTGGATCTGGTTGGAGGAATTTATCATCGCTAAATCGAATCCGAATCTCTGCGAATTTGTTGAGAATCGAGATTTTGGTTGTGCATATTGGAACGGAAGAACGGTATTTTGGTCAAATTTATAGAATTAACTAGATTAACCAAAGGGGAAAGGGGGGGGGTATGAATATGGTTGAGAGCATCAGATACCGCAGATAGAATTTTTTCTGCTTCACCCAAGAGTGAGGAAGATGCACAGAATGAATGAAGCATTCCTCCCATAATTCGGAAAAATAAAACTCTTCTTGCTTAGCCCATTGGTTAACTCGACAAAGAGCTCTTTCTCACTCAGGAATCAAGTGAAAATCCATTCCATTACACCTACACTGAAATCAGCGTATTTCTGCGTAACTTAACTGCAATATTGTATCCCGCTCTTTCGAGGGATTCCAAAAATTAGGTAATTCTCATGATTGCACCTTGCACGGAAATCTTTAGTAAAAGGCGAAAGATTTACTCGGTTAAATGCAAAGGAGCCAAGAGTTGCCTCCAACACCCACAATGACTACAGTACCATCTGATCGCTCGTATATCTGGCCGGTTTGAGTTGACGTTCATTAATGTGGTAATTGCTCAGGTCACCTTACGATACATTTTGTCCCATATACCTACAATTCTTGTCAGTCATCATGAAATGGTGATCGTGCCAACATCAACCCCAATTCAATACTTGGTATCCGCGTCGTAACACCACTCCCATCACTTGATTTTTCCCTAATGGTTTCTTCGTTTTGATTCCCCCTGAGGGGTGGCCGATCCCAACAGCAGTGCAACGCTGGGCCGACCGCGTGACGAGGCGCGAGCAAGCCACGACCTCGTCCGGTCTCAAAAATCAAATAACCTTAACGAGATTCATTCGAATCTCTATCGAAGGTTAATTCGATAAGAACAGAAACTAAACTTTGACTCTTAGCCAAAAGGCCGAGAAGCGATACTGCATGCCACCTGGCCGCACATACTCATCGCCTGCTGCAACGTATTCGCATGGTTTACCTGCTTATATCACTACACCGTAATTGAGTTTCTTTTCGCTGATTTCATCTAGTTCAGAATTTCCTCCTAATTTGAGTGTTACATCGATTTCTTGAACGAAAATAACAGTTTCGCTAACGGTTGCAAAGCTAGAATTTTCGTTTTTCGTAATAGCCGGTGTTGATATAACCCCAGAAAAAAAGATTCTCCTGGGAATTGTGGCCTACATCATTGTCAAGCAGTTGTTAAACAGTAACCACTCTTGCGATTTTTGTCGACAGGTTCAATTCACCAAAACCAAAGGCACCATGAATGATACTGCCATTAAAGTTCTGGGTAATCGCCAAGAAAGCAGGTGGTTTGCCGCAATCATTTCTGCCGCATACAATAATCCCTTTTTTACAGAGAAGGAAGCATCTATGAGATGAGTGTAAAGGCGAAAACGGAATCGTTCACACATTCCAGAGCTTCCCCCTCCTCTCCAAAAATTGAGATTACTGCAGGCGGCACAAACTATTGCGCGCAAATGTTCCCTCCCCTCGCATCAATGTTCTTAGTTCTCCATGCATTAACCAAACTGCATACAAAAATGCAAACTTTCATGTTCAAGCAGACCATTTTTGGCGGCAATATTACGGGAAGATGTGAGGGGGGGCAGCGCCAGGGTCAGCTACGAATAGGCTCCGCCCTCGCGTAAAGCGCGTATAAAAGGGTAACAGCGTCGAATGGCCTATCGTTCGTTCAGGACACTCAGCATCAGCAATCAATGGCTCGTACAAGCAGACCGCTCGTAAATCTACTGGAGGCAAGGCCCACGAAAGCAGTTGCCCTAAGGCGCTCGCAAGTCAGCACGGCAACCGGAGTGTGAAGAAGCCTCATCGTTACCGCCGGGAACCGTCGCTCTTCGTGAGATCCGTGCTTACCGAAGTCGACCGAGCTGCTCATCCGCAAACTGCCGTTCCAGCGTCTGGTCCGTGAAATCGCTCAAGATTTCAAGACGATCTGCGTTCCAATCATCGGCTGTGATGGCTCTGCCAGGAGGCTCTGAGGCGTACCTCGTTGGTCTTTTCGAAGACACCACCTGTGCGCTATCCATGCCAAGCGTGTCACCATCATGCCCAAGGACATCCAGCTGGCTCGCCGTATCCGCGGTGAACGTGCTTAAGTTCGAGCGCATAGCGAGTTGATCTCAATCTAACCCAACGGCCCTCTTTAGGGCCACATATATTGCTCAGTGAAAGAAAATACATATAATAATCATAATGAAAATAAATGTTTGCTTGAATAAATGTGTAATATAGTGTGCTTGTTCGGTATAGTGTTCAAATAGTAGAAGAACGTTTTTTTTTTTATTAGTGTGGTGAAGAGTTAGCATGTAGGGGAGGGTGGTGTTGAGCGCAATAGTCGGCGTTGGGGCCCCGCGTGGATACCCGGCGAGGGTGTATATAAGGGGCGCGCGTCGGTGAGTCGGTATCTCATTCGTGAGTGCAACAACTCGATCGCAACAATGTCCGGACGTGGAAAAGGAGGCAAGGGACTCGGCAAGGAGGAGCCAAACGCCATCGCAAGTTCTTCGCGACAACATCCAGGCATCACCAAGCCGGCAATCCGTCGTCTCGCTCGTCGTGGTGGAGTGAAACGTATCTCTGGTCTGATCTACGAGGAGACTCGTGAGTTCTCCAGGTGTTCCTTGAGAATGTGATCCGTGATGCGGTCACTACTGTGAGCAGCCAAGAGAAAGACCGTCCCGCCATTGACGTCGTCTACGCGCTGAAACGCCAAGGACGTACCCTGTACGGTTTCGGAGGATAAGAAGAAGCCTCGCCCACGAGACTCACTTGTAAAACTAACCCAACGGCCCTCTTAGGGCACAATTGAAACGTGAACGAAAATACAAACACGTTGAAGTATTTGCTTGAATAAATGTTCCTACAGTTGTATTAGTTTGTGTTGATGAGGAGTGGTCGTGCTCGAGTGATGAGCTGTCAGTTATGGTAATTCTGCTTTGTTTTCGAATGCAGAATTACAGACGATTTGAGCTGAAGTTACAAAAAAGAAATTTTTGTTAATAGTCCCTTCATAGAGGGTAGTTGTGTCGCTCGGTAATTCAGTGTGTCTTGACAGCGCTTACTACTCGTCTCATGTCCATGAATAGGAGCTAACTTGGGCAGCTTGCCAAGCCGACCCCCACGCCATGGCGTACGTTCCATTGTGTGATGATGTGGCGCGAAAATTGCAAAGCTGACCTCTGCAAAGCGGCGTCAATCCTACGGACGGGGAGACTGTGGTGGTGATAGAGGACGAAGTGTCCCGCGCGGCGGATAGAGGATCGTCTAGTAATATCGAACAGCGTGAGAAGGCGCATTCTATAAATGATTGTATAGTACCTACTTGGATAACAGTGGGATGACATAACTTATAGGGCCATAGCGATATTCTCGGTTAGTATTAATGGTTTTTCATCACTGAAGTTTTTTGCCTCATGCGAAACACATCAAGAATACAAAAAATGACTTCCCGACCGTATTCCTCCAACAGTACCTCCACGCTATATGCTTGATCAAATGGCTAGCGGTGAGTGGTGTCATCGTCAAGTTCCAACAACTGATCAAGCCCAGACGAATGCCATAAAACTGGCTCACGTACAAGCTCTAGCAAAATGTGGCACAGGATCGTGATCTATGTGTCGAATGTTCAAAAGTAGCTCGCAGAATTTTCCTCCACGAACACTGATTGTTGGGCCTGCCAATACAGAGGAGAAGTTTTCGGTTTTCTCATTCGAAAAGTACCGTACTATTGCCAAGCACAACTTTTTTTTTGCAGCATAAAAAATTTTATTCAACAACAATATCAATAAAGATGAGACATTTTCTGCCATTGTATTCGTTCTGATCCTATGTGGCCCTAAAGCAGGGCCGTGGGTTAGATGAGAGCCAGCCAGCACGAGTGTGCGATTATTCCTTGTCACCGCACGGTCTTTCTTGGGCAGGAGAACGGCCATGGATGTGGCGCAGGAGCACCTCCTGTGCGAATGCACACCGGATGAGAAAGCTTGTTAGAGCTCCTCGTCGTTGCGGACAGCGGCTGAGATGGCGAAGGGTTTGCTGGTCTTCTTGTTGTCACGTCGGCAACCTGTGACGCCAACTCGAGCACCTCCAGCGGCGACCGGGTATTCGGAACAGCAGGCAGGTTAGACGGCGCTCACACCGATACGTCCAGCGTAGTTGTCCTTTACGGAGCAACGATGGAAGACGACCGCCTGGGACTGAAGTCGCGCACAGCGAT
>MU868990.1:39340-53763 GCA_036418205.1 Ostertagia ostertagi | reverse complement strand
TGTCATGCCTTGTTGGTAACCTTTCGGAGTCGCTGAAACCTCAACAGGACCTAGGTGTGCAATCAGTCAATGATTTTACTGTCCGTTGGGATATCCTCCTCAATTTTTCTTCAGATTTTACGACTTTTCGTTTACATTCCTGCTCCTTTTTTCTGCCCACAGGTTTTTCTACCCTTTTTTTTTACTTTTTCTCTGTTTTATGGCCATAGTATTTTTATGACTCTTGAGGCATTCGCCTGTATTAGTTCATTCATTAAAAGCACCAAATGCTGTCGAAACTACTCCCTTACATTGGAGATTTCGTTGAACCCACACGCGCCTCTACTGCCGCTACTGGCAAAAGTCCTAAATTTACTCTCGTCGCTCCATATGACAGTAGGGCTCTGTGTGATTTCCAGTTTGGATGTGGAACCCATTCCATCTTCTATCACTAGTAGGCGGCGACTTCAAAGGATTCATGAACTGGTGAAGGCGCAGGATTTGAAGGTGCTATGTATCCATAGGTCTGGCTTCTGCACCAAAATGACTTCGTCCTCTGGCAACACAGCGATCTAAAGCATCGCACCTTATCAACGCAAGAATGCTTTAGACAGCATGTCATGCTTTTCACGGGGGGGGGACTTCAGTTGTATACCCTGAGCTTCATCGAGATACTATACGAAAGGATGTCGAAATGAAAAAAGAACGTTTCCTTTGCAGAAACATAACTAGGGAAATGGAGAAGAAACTCGTCAGCTTTTCCAAAAAGGTAGAAGGCTTTCCCCTGATAGCCAGTGCTTCATTAATTGATTCCATACTTATGCTCTGTTTAGCTTTCAATATCTCTAAAATATGAACCTGCTTAATGTTCTCTATTATGCGGTCCATTGAGTTGCTGAACTGTAATCCTTTTACAATAATTTGAAATTTGCTCCAATGTGGTCATCCTGGAGAACTTCTGGTAGAATGATTTCATTCCTAACCTTTCCTCCCACTTAATACTAACAAGACATTTCTGAACATGGCTAGCCTACACTAGATATCAAAATTTGAACAGATTTGATTGATTAGAAAAAAATTACATCTGGAAAAGGATCCCACAAAAGACTTCTGAGTCCGAAACACCGAATCTCTGTAGAGCAATATTTGTGCCTTTGATAATCAAATATGTACCGGCTTACCGTAACCGCTTCCTTCAGCTCTGAAATGCGCCATGCACCCTGTGGTTGAGAGTTATTTGAGGATATGAGAGCTTTACATCTCACTTACTGTCGCGACAGCAAACGTTTTCGATTCTAATGAACTAAGGAAGCACGCCCAGCTCAAAGCTGCGAGCTTTAATTGCTAAAATCGTCTAACATATCACTTGTCCCTTGCCCTGTCGGCCGGCGACGTTTCTTCACGCATTTAGGTCCATGATCGCATTAATCATCCTCTACACTACAATTAAAGATCTCCACGACAACGTTGACCTCTACTCATACCACCCTCCTGGTCTAAGCCCAACAAGGGGGGGGGAGGGAGGCAAATACGGTCCCCTTAGTTGGAGTGAGGGACGCTCGACCCTGGCCCTACCTGCTGCATACGTGAATCGCACGAGGGCATCAAGAGCTAGGGAGATCAAGTGACAGCTAGCAGGGAGTAGAAAACGATGGAAAAGCAGTTTCTATTACGAAAAGTGCTGCATACTACTAGACAGAATTTTCCATGGAGTATCGGAAATCATACACCTCAAGTTCGTAGCTACGTCGAAAGCAAAAAACCTGATTTTATCTTCATAAACTTGGGGCTCCAAGGCAAAAACATGGAAGAAACGCTCATGTAGATCAGCTATGCCGTAAAATTCTTGCACACAGTTGACTGCTGAGAAGGTGAAGCGTTTATCGCTGCTCTCGCCCTCGGTTTTCCGTAGCAGACATCCGTAAATCCTTCAAATCTTAGAAAGCTTCAGAAAATCCGACCTATTAGCTCTGTAGATGACCTCAGTGTTGTATTTGTGCACTTTTCTTGCTAAATGATCAGATTACATATCTAGATTAGGTTGGTGATGTGATATGTGCGCGTAAACATTCAGTTAGTTCTATAGGTAGAACCCGAGTACACGGAGCATTCCGGGATAAAAATTTGTAAAACTTTGAAGCACTATCTTGTAAAGTTTGACAAGATAAGTTCAACGCTGTTTTCGCCTCGCAGAATGAACGCTCCACCCTGGGCCGACATAAAAAAATGTGCATTCGATTACGTGATTTTCTGAATTTTCAGGGCGGGTACGATAGCTTCAAGAATTTGTATGCTATACGAAGACCTCTTAAGACTGTTTGAAAATTTCAATCAACCCATATCAGTTTCGCCAACAAACGGTTTTATCGAAAAACTTCAACTTAATAAGCCAGTGCACTGTTTCACATATGTATTCTTGATAATATGTCAATGATAGCTCTGATGGAACGTTAGTAAGTTTTGAAGCAGTTTTGTTGGTACTATTTATCGCTTTTGCGCCCTTCACAGCTGGAATTTTATCGAAATTTTTTCATGACTGACCATTTGGCTAACAAGTTGACTCCAGGGTATTTTGATCCATAGAACGCGAATATCACATATCGTTCAACGCGAAAACGCTTGACGCCGCAACTAATGTAATATGCATGTTCTATGGGTCAAAATACCCCTGACATCAAGTTTTCAGCCAAATGCTTAGTCATGGAAAAATTTCAATGAAATCATACAAATCTCGCTTAATCAAATCATATCCCATTCACAAATTCTGCCTGTCAGCTTCGGAGGAGCGGGGCAATAAACATTTTATAGCGCCGATTCGTTTTGCAATTCAATTCGTAGCCGATTAACATTTTTTTCACAAAGTAGTGCTATTCTATCTAATTGCTTTTTTAGTGAATTCAATAACAAACTTACCTCTTTTACACCCAGTGATGGTATCCTTACTTATTGTAGCGGTTTCTGAACCCTTTTTTTCCCGACTAGACATTCATGTGGCTCAAAAGGAGTCGCAAAATTAAGTTGTTATTTATCACATAGCCTTGTAGTTTTCTTTTCTTTCCCCACCAAACCATTCGCATGCCCATCAAGCAATGGATGAATAGAATTGACAAGCCTCTGTCTAGCTGGAACTATACTGTAGAAATCAAGACGTTTATAGTGTTTTGACGACGTTCGCGCTGACTTTTTTGAATAATATTTCGTCCCGATTGATAGGACTGGGGCTGCATCTCCATACAGGGTCAACCGTCACGTTGGACCGATTTCGAAAATTTTACGACCCCCTCCCCCTTCTAGAGGGCCTCGATACGACCCCCCCCCTCAGGGTCAACCCTTCACCACCCTCGCCTGCCATCGCCATCATGGGGCTCATTCTATAGTATTCGATTCTGAGACCAGTCGACACAGCCCAAACTCCGCCCACTTTTTCCCTCCAAAATTGCCGTCGACTGCATCATCACTTCCCTTACTGTAACATTAACGCTACCTCGCGAAATACGACCCCCCCTTTTCCACCCCAAATACGACCCTCCCCCCACCTATCGTTGGACTTTGTCCAACGCACGGTTGACCCTGCCTCCATGGGAGAGTGCCACGGTTCGCTGAGAGTTATAATGGTATGGCTCACCATCACTTGCCCTGTTTGAGGAGCACTGTTGAAGGGAGATGGTATCAACTACGTTTCCGGTTGAAGAAGTGCTTGCTTAAATGCTAATACACAAATTTTGTTGAATAATGTCGCACTTGAAAGGCAGCAAATGGTGATTAATTTCCAGCACTAGCATTATAGCAGGTTCATCGCTTTAATTCGTATTTTTGTTGGCATTCCTTTGCCGGTGTCCTTTAAACAACCGATGAAGCCGTATCTCCCTTCAATCACCTTTGGAGGGCGTCGTTTAATTGGAATCCATGAATTTCCTGCCTATGAAAAACGCTCGTACAAACTGGTAGTGGAACTGGGCTGGTGCGGCAACTTTTTTTTGATTCGCAGCGATTTCCATTGTTCTAATTGAAAAGCTCGCTGGCATTGTCAGTGTCTTTTGTGACGGCAGAAGCTTTTTCAACATTGGGGTAGTCAGAAACTGCGAGACGGGCTATCTCTTACTTTTTCAGTTTACTATCAAGTCCGTAAGTGGAACGGAACGGAACGTGTACGTTGAAGGGCACTCCCATAGTGTGACTAGATGGCGAAAAAGTTTTCCTTAGCAAGTCTTTCACGAATAAAGAACTTCTTAAACGCTTAAACTAAAGCGATCTGACCTCATCAACATGGCGTTCTTACACTTGTGTAATACATGAGGAGTTTCGGTGACCTTCAGCTGGCTGGCTTTAGCAACTCAAAAGGTCGGCGCGATACTTAATGGCCTAAATTTGGGAGCGGCACTGTAAATTAATTAGAGTAGAGTAATGGCCACTGAACCATGTATGAGCAGGAAATGTCAAGAGTGACAGCAAACTGTGCTGTTCCTTTTTTGGTACAGGTGGCTATTAGCGGAAGCTTGCACTCGCAGTTTTGCACTGATTTCGTGGCAGATTCGCACACATCACTGGAGCCTTTCCTTCACTAAGGTTTGCTTATGTGAGGTAAACAATGGAATGAAATGCAATGAAAAATTTATTTGCATAGAATCACTTCTGAAACATTTTACAGGCAGCAGTTGACTTATGGTAGTTGCTTTCTATAACAGCGAAAGAGGTGTGATGTTCCATTGAAAAAAGTGAATGCAATTCTCTGATCAGGTTCGGAATTACCAAAGAGATCGATCCCGACAACGACAACGACGCAGGATCTAATACTGCCAAACTACCCAAAATCTAATCGAACGACGTTTTACAGTTAGTGTTTGCCCGCTATTTAAAACTATGCATTGTCCGACTAGCAGCCAGACCAATGATGGCAGTAATGAGCATGTCACATCGCGGCTTAATATCCGGGAGCGGTACGCGGTGGTGGGCAATGGTCGCAACTGCCTCCAGAACCAGCTGCTCCGGGTGATCCTGGTTGTCCGGGCGCACCTGGCTGTCCTGGTGCTCCATCCATTCCTGCGTCTCCTGGAGGTCCTGGAGGTCCAGGCAATGCACTGCCTGGGGTTCCAGGCTGTCCAGGTGGTCCGGGTGGTCCCATTGGTCCAGGTGGTCCAGCAGGTCCAGGAATGCCGGGAACTTCGGTGACTTGTCCGGGTGCTCCAGGTTGTCCAGGTGCTCCAGGTTGGCCGTCGTTTCCAGGGGGTCCCATTGGTCCTGGAGGTCCTGGTGGGCCGGGAACAGCAGCGCTTCCGTCTTGTCCGGGTGCTCCTGGGTTTCCGGGTGGTCCAGGGGGTCCTGGTCGACCAGGTGGTCCGGCAGGTGCAGGTGGGCAGTCGAAGCAGAAGTCGCCAGGTGATGGGACAGCATCAGCAGCAGCATCGTTTCCGGGTGCTCCGTCCATTCCAGGGGCTCCATCTTGGCCAGGGTTTCCATCGGGTCCAGGTGCTCCTGGTGGTCCAGCGGCTCCAACTCCGCAAGAGCAGCATGTCTGTGCTCCACCACCGCTAACAGCTGAGTCGTATCCACCGAAGCTACCACCTCCTCCTCCTCCATATCCACCATCATAGTTGGAAGCACCGTGGACAACAGCACGACGATGTGCTCCACGTCCGGTGACGCCGTTGCTTCTGCGCTGAACGGATGCCCTCTTGATACGGCCGTTCACTCCTTTGAGGTGCTCGAACTGAAAACAAAAAGGATTTGTTGGCGTAATGAACCTGTTGTCTTTGAATGAGAGCCTCCTCCCTCACACGAACGCAATCGCTTTCGCGAACTGGTCTTCCATCATAGGTTGAGAAATATAGCGCGGCTTTATAACACAAAGAGGCACTACTATTTATTCTCCTCAGAACCGGAAACATTAAGGACAAATGCGGCGTCAAACGTTAAGAGCTCTTGAGAGCGATGCTTATGTTTGTTGAGAGGGGGTTCGGTCGTCATGAGATTTTCGGAGCGCTCAAATTCCATAATAGAAATGAAACATGAACAAAACTTACTCGGCCATACTCGTCCCAGAGCCCATCAGTGCGGTGTCGGCAGAAGTCAACCTTAATATGAAAGTTTAGGTGGGTGCACTTTCAAGGTGAGAAGGTGAGACATACCTCGGTTTGAAGGGACGACTGAACATGTTGCATGTAGTTGTAGAGCATGGGGACCGCGATGATAGCAGTCAATGTGGCAACGGTTGAGATGGCGATTCCTGAAGATTGGAACGTATAGGGGTTCGCAACAACAAAGGGCGCAACTGAACCCACTATGAACTTACCGAAGAATGCCAATTTACGGAGAGACTCGACCTCATAGGCCACTACCTTCGGGTCATCGGACGTCATCTGAAAACGAATAGGGAACATTTGTTTCATGAACTTTAAAGAAAAGCGATGAGAAAGCGCGATATTATTGTGTCAAAAGAAGTTCATAAAGAAGATCTCTGAGAAAATGTCAGGAATTCTTAGCTCAGTTTGTAAGCATAATTTACCATACCACCAAATGGTAGAAGCTAATCACGGACAGGAGACAGATGGAAACTTTCTATACGGGAAACATTTTGGGCAAGTAGAACTCGAGAATGAGGCATATTCGCGACGCAAAAGGTACGAGCGCAATTTCTGGACTGGTTTCCTATTCTACGATGACATTTACGGTGATGGTGACAAGCAGATGCGCATCAGATTGGCCAGAAAAGTACAAAACGACAGCCGTGGGATGGAGAAACCTCTGCGAACAGCAACGATTTCTGCACGAATACCGTGCACCGCGCGTTTTCTTTTTGCAAACGAAAAAGACCGCAGAACGAGCTCGATCGTGCTGGAAAGTAGGTCGCTTAAATATCAGTTCAAACGGCAAGAAACGCAAATGTACAGCCAATAATAATGGTTAAATAACTCGTCTGACAATGTGAAAACCTTCGCGGTGAAACCGCGATTGTGCCTGTGCCGCCGTTCACAAAAAGCGACTTTGAGCCTAAATTAGGCCAGTCTTCGTTTCTGGTTTTTAACAGTTCCTCCTAAAGGACGCACTCACCCAGCCAGACAGCAAAATGAACACACGTTATGAAAAAGCGCATCATGGAAACCCTTGTGGAAACAAGGAGTGGCGTCGCGGAACTAGTCAGGAGTTCTCTCCTCGAATTCGAAGAATACGGCTCTGAGACCCTGCCGAAGCACCCGCTTCTCCGATTTGAGACCCATTTATCGAACCTCTGGAGGGGCACCTATGGAGGTGAAGGTTTTCCTCAAGTGCAAAGCTAGAGAAAGTAACTGTCAATGAATGGGCCAAAGAAGGTGGGGATAAGTAGAAGTGTGCTATGCAACCGAAAAGTAAAGAAACGAATGCAAAGTTTGCGGTAATAAGGAAGTAGGTTCAGCAATGGTAAATGCTGTACCGAACAGCTGAACTGTTAGACGCTGCTTTGGGCTTATTCTGGCTACACAACTACACTGCTTAAATAGGAAGACTTGGAGGCGTGGTCGACACCGCGCCATCTATGACGGCGGTTTCACCTTCATGCGCAACTCGCCGATCCCCTCCCCCTCACATAGACGCCGTTGTCTGCTCGTGCGACCCATAAGAAGGGAAAGTGTTTCTCCGGAAAGGAGATCGAAAGCAAAGAGAGGAAGTTGAGCGATGTGTCGGGAGCTACCGCTGCCTTTCGGCGCCATTGCCAGCGCCATCTCGAAGTACCGTAATTAGCTGTCGACGCTCTCTTGCTGGATTTGTCTGCGGCAGTCGCAGCGACTGCAATCGATCGAGTTCGCGATTTTTTTTCTTGTCATTGCAAGTGCCTGTTTCATGGCTGCTGTTCGATTTGCAGTACAATAACAGCTTGATAGCGTTTTCTGCTGAGGATTACTGTAAGACATCAGGGAGCTTTAAGTGTCGACTATTCCACTGAAACCCTCTGGGCCTCAGTAAGCGAACTTTTCTGGAGCCTAATCATTTCATTAACAACTAGACGACCTCCACGGCTGTAAGTTCAAGCCTTTGTTTACAAAAATAAATTATGCTGCACTATTGAAGTCTAGCTGATTTCAAAACAATGGTACCTCCTTGATCTGATACTTTCTCCAGTAGTTGGTGAATAGTAAGTAAAGACAAGTGCATATGGAGGCGAAGATGCAGTCCCGTAACAAAAAGTTCAGAACCATAGCGGAGTCGCCAATTCGACGCCCTTAGCTAGACATCTGGGTTGAGCTTCTGAATTTATTTCAGGCCGACCACATGTACTTTGAAGGATTATCATTGCCCTGTTCGCTCACCCCCACTTCACCCGGGCTGACTCGCCTTGAATGTTGAGATTCACAACGCTTCCTGGATAATCAAATTAGGTTCGGTCAACGTTCGCGTTCGCCAAGGGTGCTGTGATTTAGAGCCATGTAATTCTAACAAGGGCAATACTTTTGCGGCAGATCTGAACCGCTTCTGGCTGAACGCTTTTCTAATTTTATCCCGTTCGCGCTCACTTCTGAACAATTCGTTTGCCGTTTTCGGTATCAATTTTTTCTTATTTTTTCTTCATCACGTCAGGAGAAGTCGCTGCTGAGTAGCACCGCCAATCAGTCAAACACTTGGTTTTGAGTGGGCAAGTAGTGAACAGGACAGCTCAGAATAACAACTTCTTTCAACGATTTTCTTTCAAATGATGGACTGTGACACTGTTCGAGTTAGCTTTAGAGATCGTTGATTTTTTGCGAAAGTTACCGAAGTGCAATTCGTGACAGTCATGCCGGTGTACGTATGCAGTCAACTAATTTTGCACTAGCACTCCACTTCCGGAACTCATACTGTACCTTTAGGGCGCTCTAAATATCATCCTTTGACATAAAGTGAACGTATCTGAGTGAACTGAGCGCGATCATTTCAAAAACCGTTCAGACTTTGGAGGAAGTCAAATAAGGATCCAAAATAGGAATCAAACACAGCCCTGACCCTCAATCCGCCTCCTCTTCTACCCTCAGAGTACTTCTCCAATCTACGCACTACTAATCATATGAATCACATGAGACCGGGTAACCTTTATAAATAGCGCAATTTACCCCTTTTTACCAATTCTACTCAACTCACTTCCATTGTTAACCAAACATTTTACCAGTTGGTAGACCCACTTCGCTCTTTGCATTCCTAGCGAATGTGTGCATTCCAAAAGGATCCAATTGAGCCCGCAGTCCATCCTGTCTTTCAGAAGCTGCTTTATTTCCTTCTTCATCCCTTGCATTGCCGCGTTTCAGATCTCCCACATAGACCCTAAATTCGGCAAATATGTTTGCATTCTCTAAAGTTATCTTGGGTTAACACCAAGCCTAAAGTTCCGCATAGACTACTTCTCTCAAAGCGGAGAGCATGAAAACATCTCCAAATAAATTTAAAGTTGCCGCTTTTCGGAACTCTTGAATCAGAACTCTACGCATGATTGCACTGCAGCCCTCTTTCCTTCAAAAACCCATACTCTTCATGGGAATCCTCAGAACTCCTATCTGCCGACAGTTTTTAGAAGTTTTTCTGATCACATCTCCCTCATTTGCAGCCCAAAACGGACCGGTTGTAATTCTTTATGAAAAACCAAGGCTATCCTATAGTGTCCTCCCTAAAGGCAGTTTCTCCTCTTGAACCGGTAACTTCCGAGTTCTTGCGCGCAAAACTTCGAGAACTTTCTAATGATCTCTACATCATCGGTTGCGGTTTCGGCAAACTCGAAGCAATTCCGGTTCGATAATCCTCGTGGTTGCCTACCGCAAACTGATACCCAAAATTCAAAGTTTTGCTTAGGTTCCCCTGCAGGTTACATCATCCTCGAACCCTCCACGAATGGACAGAAGCGTAAAAGGTCGCAGAAATCAGTAGGTACATACTGTTCAGTTGACAGGCTGAATCAACTCGCTAATGGCCACCATATTTGCAGAACTGATACCCCTTGATCTGATTACGATATGATTAACCAGTGAGAAAGCAGTCCCCTTCACAAATGCTGGCAAATCGATAGGGGGAAAAGAGCTTTTTCAGCTAAACAAAAAGGGTCTGCTCCCCTAATAAATTATCTGCCGTTTTCGGCAGAACTGTTTCATTTCAGTTCCACGATAGATACTTATATTTGAAACGTTACTATGACAGACCGCTTTCCGGCAATCTTCAGTCTAGAAGGAATAGTTTTCGTAATCTTCAGAATGGCTCACTATCAGAAAAACTGAACTGGTTTTCCTCTGTTGTCCTGAGTTTTTACACATTTTCTTGATTATTGGAGAAGTGCTGTGGCAAGAGACGGGCAGAAATGTACGGTGGCCCATCTCCTGCGAACAGCGTTTCACGACGAGATCCTCGCAGGGCAAGCTGGGCTATGCAGAAAACCAGATGTTGGAGGAGGGACCGTGAGGTTCTCGTGAATCAAACCAATGGAATGTTCTGATTTGGCGAAATGCTTTCAATGGCCATTAACACGAATCGAATGATCCCCATTGTCGCATGGTGCTTTACGACTAGATCGTTTTGCTTTGAACCTTGATCATAACCTTAGCGCAAATTAAAGCGCTACTCCTTCAAATCTGGTCGAAAATGAAACAGCTGAGCACTGGAAGCCAGGTGACGAACTTTTCCCACCTTCTGGTTTTACCCTTCTTTACAACTTCAAACCTGATTTTCCTGTTAAACAATAATTGCTGTCATCTTGAGTTTGCATAAATGCCAGTCTTGAGAAAAATACGGCAAACATAAACTATTCAAATGTGGGCAGTTCAAAAATCAAAACACTTCATGCAGGTCCAGGCGACGCACGGGGGAGTGACCGAAGTAAAAAAAGCTCAAAAAATGGAAGGCGAGGTGAGATGCCATATTTTCTCCTCGAACGCATTCCTCAAACTGCTCTACAANTGCAAGCGCTGTTGCCAACTTTTATAGGGCCAAGACCAGTTGTGCATGAAGTAAGTTCAAGTTAGCCAGTTTTGCAGAACCAAGTTCAACTTTGGGAGGTATCCCGAGTGAAACTGGACCAAATCCTTAACATGACAGTAACGTTGCAGCCGCCAAGCACTGTTCTTAGATATGATATTGTTTTCTAAGGAATGATCGACAACTCTTCTAGAAAATGCTATCCCGTAAACCAAGATCTTGAGGATCTATTGCATGTGAACCTCATGTGGTCCCATTCCGGACCGGTCCTCGCATGTGGTTGAGCCAGCTAACAGCGGGGTGTCCAAGACACGCTAGCATCAAATGGTTGACAGTTTACCGGTTGACACTCGAATCCAATTTTGGCTGGGAAAATTCTGAAAAAAACCAACTGTTGCTTTAATTGAATGGGCCGTTGCCTGCTGCTTCTATACCCTAATATTAAGCCAAATGCATTTACCATGTCGCTAAACCAAACCAGACTCTGCAAACGAAGCCTGTCATACGAGTTCCAAGATTACCGCTTCCCATCGAAGTTCAGTTGAAAAAATTCTGCTAGTCCCCATCTGAAACAGGTTGAGTATCCAGTGACTTGCTCTTCGATCGGTGGTAGTAAAGTGATTTTCATGCCCACTTTCGGCATTCTGCTTTGATAGTCTTTTTAGGAGACCTGTCTACTGCAGAATTGACTACACCGATAATGGTCGAGTGTTTGGAATCACCTCTCTATCATGAATCTCAGTGATTTGCGATTTGGGTTGTTCAAATTTTAAGCAAGAAATCCATGTAGAAACAAAACTTGTGGGAGTGCTGTGTCACACCAACAGCATTCCTGCTTTCTTGAACGGATCTTGACATTCCTGGGTTAAATCTCTCAACTGGCTGTTTTATTCGTTCGGTATAATGATACAAAATATCAACTATTTACAATTTGGGTATATTATGTTTTTTGAAAATGAGAAAAACGGATTTCACCTAATCAATACTTCTACTTATCGGACTCTGCTTACATGGATGGTGTTCCTGTGAAAATGCTCTTTCTGTGCTCAGAAAATACAGCCATATCACCTCCCTACATCATGTCTGTACTGTATGCCATCTATTTCGGAAAACGAGAAGAGCGTCGAGTGCAGACCACACACCACAAGTGACGACGGCCAAGAAAAAATGGCTTTTTTTCTTTTTCTTGGCCGTCGTCACTTGTGGTGTGTGGTCTGCACTCGACGCTCTTCTCGTTTTCCGAAATAGAGGGTACTTCAAAGGAACTGTTCAGAAACTGAGCTGCTGCTTATCTCAGTAATAAATTAAAACAAGCTAATTATATTACACATTTATTGATTTCTCGATATGAACATTAATAAGGTGTACCATGCAAAACGAAAAGAACCAAGCCCAGGTGAGAAAACAAATCAATAGTGCGATCACATAGCTATAGGTCATGCTTTGATGGGAACAAGCAAAAAAATGGGTGTAGTGTAAGGTTGTAAGCTTGTTTTTCCTTGAAGTGCGCTAATAAATCCGACCTTTGATCCTGTTTCTGTACCTATATGTAGTTGTAAAGC
This sequence comes from Ostertagia ostertagi, assembly GCA_036418205.1. Classification (NCBI taxonomy): domain Eukaryota; kingdom Metazoa; phylum Nematoda; class Chromadorea; order Rhabditida; family Trichostrongylidae; genus Ostertagia; species Ostertagia ostertagi. Next base: position 41,320 of record MU868990.1, on the reverse strand, counting down.
AGCTTTTTTGCTGAAACTAGTGTTTTTAGCTTCTCAAAAAGCAATCTTCAGCCTTCAGAGCTCATTGTCTCGAAGGAAACGATCATGCTGTCTTCAAGGTGAAGCCCCTACCTACGCGTTGTCAACTGATAAGATCTGAGATAGATAATTTGGAGAGCGTTACCTTACAGAAGATATGATACCATAAGATAAAAAGATACGGCTGCCTGGAATGAGGTACACTCCAGAATGAAAAACGTGACGGTATAATATCCAGTACGCTGCCATTGCAACCCCTTCCACGTCTGATACTAACCAGTGTAGTTGCTAACCGGAGGTAGGCTTCGGCGCCTTACCACTCCGCTGATGAGGCACCACTACTCCTTAAGCGTTTATCGCCTTATTGAGTACAGCCCTACCCGATCCACTACGTAACTCCCTATCGTCCCAATGAGAAATATTGTGGCCAGTTCCTTTAGGTACTTGACTCTTTGGAGGCTTGCATAATGTTGGTATATTTACAGTTTTGATGGTTGAGTTGCTGTTAAATGAAATATTTTGAAGGTCTGGTATTAACTCTTTTTTCATTTCATTTTTTCAGGTGTTATTGAATGACTGTGTACCTCGTTCCGCGCTCGTGCTGTACTTGGATCGATTTCTTGCTTAGGGCAGGGCCCTGTCCTGCTTTTCAAGGTCGTACAACTCTGAGAGCTGTCCAGTCTTATTATTGGACCAATGCTGAACGCATTCTTGAATGCTCTACAATTGCAAGCGCTGTTGCCACTTGTTAGAGGGCCAAGACCAGTTTCGCATGAAGTAAGTTCAAGTTTGGGAAGTATCCCGAATGAAACTGGACCAAATCCTTGACGTGACAGTATCTGCAGCAGCACTGCTGCTCAATATTGACATTGCTTCTGAAAAATTGATCGATAACTCTTCTAGAAAATGCTATCCCGTAAACCAAGATCTTGAGGATCTATTGCATGTGAACCTCATGTGGTCCCATTCCGGACCGGTCCTCGCATGTGGTTGAGCCAGCTAACAGCGGGGTGTCCAAGACACGCTAGCATCAAATGGTTGACAGTTTACCGGTTGACACTCAAATCCAATTTTCTGGGAAAATTCCTGAAAAACCACACTGTTGCTTTAATTGAATGGGCCTTTGCCTGCTCTTCTATTACCCTATACTGAAGCCAAATGCATTTACCATGTCGCTAAACCAAACCAGACTCTGCAAACGAAGCCTGTCATACGAGTTCCAAGATTACCGCTTCCCATCGAAGTTCAGTTGAAAAAATTCTGCTAGTCCCCATCTGAAACAGGTTGAGTATCCAGTGACTTGCTCTTCGATGGTAGTAAAGTGATTTTCATGCCCACTTTCGGCATTCTGCTTTGATAGTCTTTTTAGGAGACCTGTCTACTGCAGAATTGACTACACCGATAATGGTCGAGTGTTTGGAATCACCTCTCTATCATGAATCTCAGTGATTTGCGATTTGGGTTGTTCAAATTTTAAGCAAGAAATCCATGTAGAAACAAAACTTGTGGGGTGCTGTGTCACACCAACAGCTTTCCTGCTTTCTTGAACGGATCTTGACATTCCTGGGATTGGGAAGCTTCCGTTGAAATCTCTTCCGTTGAAATAATGATACAAAATATCAACTATTCACTATATTCTCACTTGGGTATATTGCGTTTTGAATGGAAAAAACTTTCTAGCTAATCAACACCTTTTTATCGAATTTTGCTCCCATGGATAGTTTTCCTGTGAAAATGCTCTTCCTGTGTTCAGAAAAGACATTAGCCACATCACCTCTTTACATCACGTCCGTACTGTATGCCATCTATTTCGGAAAACGAGAAGAGCGTCGAATGCAGACCACACACTACAAGTGACGGCGGTCAAGGAAATGGCTTTTCCGTTTCTTTTTTCTTGGCCGTCGTAACTTGTAGTGTGTGGTCTGCACTCGACGCTTCTTCTCGTTTTCGAGAAATACAGAG
>MU868990.1:17335-32047 GCA_036418205.1 Ostertagia ostertagi | reverse complement strand
GTTTTTATTTCTCGAGACCTTGCCCACCCATCCCACACTTGACCCGGTCCCTCCAGGCGGATCCCGAGGAGCTAGGGAATTTCGTGACAGACATACAGACAGACGACAGACAGACGACAGACGAAGCGCTTTATAGTAAGTAGGATCTTTAATTTCAGAGAGCTGATATGCGTGCTCTCCAGGACTAAATATAAGAAACCAAGGAATGCCCCCCCCCTCTTCTTGTCTTGTCTGGATTTTCACCAGTACAGAAGAAAGGTTCAGGCTACGATTTTTGCATTGGCTTCTTCAGATTTCTCAAAGCGCCTTATCTGAAGATTTTCTTGAGAATACGCTATTTCATCCGAAGAACATTGGAAGAGGCTCAGCCAGTAGAGCAGGCAGGCTTTCGCCGCAATTTCAGCACGCTCGACCATATTATGACCTGTCGACGCCTTATCGAAGCATCGCGCGAGCATCAACTGCCTCTGGTGATGACATTCATTGACTACAAGAAGGCGTTTGATTCAGTGGAACCAACGAAGGTATGGAGGGCGCTGGAAGACCAAGGCGTCGAAAAGGTGTACGTGGATGTGCTGCGCGAAGTGCTACACGGAATGCTCAACAGTGTTTCGCCCTTTCTACAATGACGTTGTTGTTGCAGTTGAGAAGGGCGTGCGGCAAGGTGATCCAATATCACCTAACCTCTTCGCTGCTTGTCTGGAATCTGTGATACGCCGCTGCGACTGGAGCAGCTCAGGAATTAACGTCGATGGTATGCGTCTGAATCACCTTCGATTCGCCGATGACATTGTCTTGATTACGGATTCGCCAGAGCATGCCTCTGAGGGTAGTGCTTGTGGTCTCGTTATCAACACTTCTAAAACAAAGGTCATGCGGAATCCCTTCTCAACTAGCGCCCCTGTACTCCTAAAAGGAAGTCCAATCGAAGACGTTGAGGAGTACATATACCTTGGGAGCCAGCTGAACATGAAGAACGATCTTTCCGGAGAGCTAATGAGACGTCGTAAGGCTGGATGGGCCGCCTTTAACTCAATAAGAAGTGTTACAGAATACCAAAGATCGGAAGCTCCGGGCCGACCTGTTCAATTCGTCTGTGCTACGCCGGAGAAACCTGGGCCTTAACAAAATCGCTAGAAAAGAGGCTTCAATCCGCTCAGGCATCAATTGAACGTCGTCTGATAGGCCTAACGCTGAGCCGTCAACGAGAACTGAACCTGCACAATTCTGACGTCAGAGCTATGTCGAAGATTAAGGACGTTTTGGTTCACGTCAATGAAGCGAAGCACCGATTTGCTGGGCATTTGATCAGAAGAAATGATGGACGTTGGAGCTCGAAGACTGCTCAATGGTATCCGCGCGAGAAGAAACGGCCACTTGGCCGCCCTCCTTTACGTTGGGCAGACTCTTTGGCATACAGAAACAACGTGTATGATCCTGTGTCCCTTAAGGTGGCCGTACACTGGACAACGAAAGCCCAAGACCGCGAGCAATGGAAAAGAAGTTGGGACCCGCGCAAGGCCAACCGCCGTGCTGATCAACGGGTCGTCTAAGTATCTAAGTAAGTATACACTATTTCTTAGGTAATTATGCCCACCAGTTATGCCAAGTAAAAGAACAAAAACACTGCATAAAGAATAGTGAAACGCGTTGACAAATGACATCGCTGGGCAGCTTCTTAAACTTCTGCGATGAATAACGAATCTAAGCGAAGTCTAAGAACAAGTTTCCTAGTTTTTGTCCTCCCCACTTGATACCCCTGATGCCTAGAAGAGAATCATGAGCGCATAGAGATAAAACTACTAAGGCTCATCTTTTTGAAATTCTTAGTGCCGCCTAGGAAAAACGAACTTCGTATTTAGTGCCTTGCCCCTATATCACGCTAAAAAGTGTTCTCATTCTCAAAAGGCGGGCACGGCTTTAAAACTATGTAGCTCCTGCTTAGCTACACTAGCATCCACACATTACGGAAGAAATAGAATGTGAAAAATCGTTTTTGTAATTCGGGAAAGAAGAAGAGAACCCTACAACTCCGTTGATACTTTATAATATAAGCAGGCACACCATCAGTTCTCATAGAGCGATGTTTCTTCAAAAGGCCGAGGTGAAAAGCGGGGGAATTTGCTATGTTTTCTTTCAAAAGCCAGAACATTTTTCAAAATTTTCGACAGGATCCTGCTCAAGAAATTTTTCCAGCCAACCCCTATCTCAAAGGTGTCCGAAGGCACAGTTTCCTGGTTGATGTAAAGAAATCGAATTTGGTTTCGCGAACTTCTTCTGCAGTTGCTGGAACGACCTGTGCTTCCGAAGAGAAAAACGCTACGGACGATTTATTGGGATGAGAGGGAAATTTGAGCCGTTTTTGAATTTGTTTGTTGAATGATTATTTTCCGAAGATTCGGACGACATTCAAAAGATCTCAATGTTACATGTATTTCAATGTACGATTATACAATAAATGAAGTGTGAAATTTACCGTGAGCAAAAAAAAAACTTATGGTTAGTAGCATTCAACCGAAAATTTGATCTCCTCCTTCGCAGAATTATAATGTTCATTTGCTAGCGTGTAGCTTCAAACTGTGTAACATACATAAGAGTCTTAGAGACTGACGTGTGGCTGACGACGACCTGTGATTAGAGTCAAAATCAAAATCGTTGGGAAAATGGAAAATGATGAAAGCCCTCATCCGGAAATGGTGCAAAACTACTGCTTAATTCATTACTTACAATTTAGAAAGGTTTTTGGAGGAATTTTGACTATTGCGCTAAAAAAACCCTCAAAGCACGGAGCAGTAGGTAGGCGAGAGAGTACGACAATGAGAGGACCCCGGCAGTCGTGTATTGCAGACTAGAGACAGCGGAAGCGGTGGAAGCGGTCGCGGAAAAGGACTACGGCCCTCGTTCAGCCGAAAAGGTAATCGCGATTCGAATGAATAGCTCTACCCCTTTCATTGCGGACGGATCCCCCTGAACTCGTCGGTGTGCCATAGAGCGGATACCTCTCTGTACATTGGGGCAAACTAATTGAAATTCTCACAATTAATAGTCGATAATTGCAAAACTCGATTAGTTCGAACAATGCGCTGTGAACACAAGTACTGTTCTATGACGAGCAATATTCAGCAGTTACCCGAATTTACCTACACAAATTTGTTTTGAGACGTGACGTTGACCAGATCGTCTTACTCAAAGGCCCAGTTCACCACTAAAAACCGGGACAACACACATTGTCGGTTGTAGTACAAAAGAACGGATAAACATAAACTATCAATCCCGGTGGGGATGTGCTGCGCATTCTTCTTCCATTCAGAATCGCTGGCATATGGCCTATACAATAAAATGGGGGTCAGCTCATGTACAAGTCATTGTAATTATCCTCGCAGACGAGCTGTTACCACTTTCCCAACTTACCCCATATTGAAGGGAGGCTTGGTTGGGCCCGGAACGAGCGTAAGGAATTGATCCACTGGCTGCGCGCGTGGTAAGCAATGCCGACTGAGGCTTCACCACTCCAGTTGCAGTAAGCAAAAATAGATAAATTAAAGTTCACATTCAGAAAAAAACCTGTATGGCGCAAGACGCATAGATAGCATCAATGTCGATGGTGCTACGAAGAGAGAAGTTGGAATCTATGAGGGAGCAGAACTTCTCATACGTTTCAAATCTTTTCATTCGAGACAATCCTGTGTGGGAAGGCCAAGTTCTAGCGCGCTTTGCAGGCCTTGGATCGTTGGCGACGCATCAATCGAGCGGGTTGAATCATAATAATGGTAATGTTTCAAGCTACTTCGCAAAGTAAATCCTTTCAATTATTGCAAAAGAGGTAGCGAAATGCATTGAAATTCACTGAGACATCGACGGTATGTAGCCTTCACATCAACCGTTCGGAAAGGCTCCCTATTTTCTTGCAAAATGGAGAACTTCTCAAGCGCGCGAGCAGTTTCAGCAATTAGCGTCCACCCGATGGTCGCAGCATGAAATTTGCTCATGTCCATTTTCGTCCAGCAGTTTATTCTGAACGATTCCGATCCCTGATTCATCCTTGCTGCGATTTCAGCTTTTGCTTCGACGTGGTGCCAACCAACAGCTAGCGTTGCACTGGTTCAGTTTCCTTTTCCTTGCGAAAAAGCAAGGCGTCATCAACCTAAGAAGTGATCCCGTTTTGGCAAGGATATCGTCATAAGCCTTCCCCTAAACACCTGTTTTAAATGTTCTCACCGAATTTGTAGCGATGGAAATCACGACTCACCCATCTTTCAGGCGATCACACTTTTACCGAACAAAAACTTGTTCTTTCTAGACAAAAAGTTGAATCGGTTATACCTTGTCAAACACCACTGCAGTTGTTATCCGTTCGAAGAGAAGGATGCATATTCATCGAAGTTTCAAGGGCTGAGTAGTACACCAGCTTTCATATATCGATCTATCGATTGGCTGCCTAAAGGCACACCTACGATCAAATTTTTACGTTTAAGGGTTGCTGCTGAACAAGAGTGAGAAAGACAAGAACAAGAGAAAAGTGAAGGTAGAGGCCGATAGTGAAGAATGGGGAAAGAACCCACCAAAAGCATTCTAAATGCGGGCTTCCTCACTACTATGGAGAAGTATAGGCAGACAGCGAGGCAGACAGCTCCGGAGAGGGGAAAAGGGGTCGGGACGATAGAGCCTGGTCACAAACGAGCGTAGGGGTTCTCGGTCAGTTCCAGGGCGGGACTCAGTGTGCTGGTGCAGCCCCGTTAACATTATGGCCCCAACGCCTCTGCATGGCAACTTCGTGGGGCAATGACGGTACAACCGGTATAAATGGTCACTCTTTTTCGCGCTGGAGTTCCGCTTCATTCACTGACCTGATCGTGGAATATGCCTTTAAGTTTTGTGCTTTTTCCAAAATAAGAGGTCATGGCTAAGGTAAAAAATGGTGGCCAACGTCTGAGCATTAATTGAGTGACACACATTCGTGAACCATAGTGCAACGTCAAGCGGGGAGGCCTTGGACAAACTGGCACCACGTCCTCGCCTCATTCAGCTGAAGTTTCTCTTTACATCGTCGTATTGACCTATTCCCCATGAACAAACAGGATATGCCCAGAGAACTGACTTTGTTCAGGAATCTTGTCCACATTAGTGGAACATTACACTGATAACCTGAAGCTGCAGATGTGTGTACTCTAAAGTTTCAGAGTGGTTTCGAGTCTTTGCCATGTACATAGCACTGAGGGTGAAGGTAATGGCCTTGATTAGCTAATTCCTTTCAGTAGTGCAATCTTGTTACAAGTGCACCACACGATTAGGCCTTCGGAACTAAACCCGGCTTGCTACGAATGTTTGAGGGACTTTCCACCCTGTTTTTGAGTTTCTGAGGTAAGTTCGTTTATTATTTCCACTGCATATGTTCTTCACTAGGGCTCGTGTATCCCTCAGTAGTAGTGGCATTGAAATTTTCGGACCCTCCCTGAACTGTTGCTTTAAGGCGCTAACAGCCAAGGTACGAGCATTGGCGCCGCCCCAACCCCATTGAGCCCGCCCACCATTCCACGAAACCTTTCAAAAACCGGGTTGGAACGTTAGATAATAAGCTGTTGTTTGGAAGGTTGTGGGATATATTTAGCGGATTTCAATTGCCATCAAATCCTATGCTGCGGCCATTACCGGGAACGCTATCGCTCATTAGTGAGAGCCATATTTTTAAAGTAGGGAGAAAACAAAAATGACACAGATAGGCAGAAAAAATAGGAAAATTGGGAAAATTTAATGCCGGGTTTTTATGGCAGTGTCCGTTGACGGCATAGAGCCAGCAGTTGCTGTAAACGCACTCAAACACGTGATTCTCCCATGTCCCGGCTTGTAAGGGATTAACGAAGAAGAAGTCATAATTTTTGACGTCTTCGGGATATTTCCTCCTTTTTTTTACCTTCAACTCACTTAGGACCCAGGACTTCTTTTATCCCGTAGATTGCCTTCAAGCATGGAAGAATACATTGGAGTGCCCCCCCCCCACTGAGTTTTCAGAAAATAATTTTGTCGTGCAGTCATCAAGGTCACGCCGTCAAATATCACTACCAGATCTCAAATGTTTACAAGAACCGAAATGCTCAATTGCTGCGAAAAAGCGTAATAAATGACCCCCACATCCCACTGAGACTACTCCTTCCTTTTTCGAATTACCCCCGTTTCAGCGGAGCTGTCACTATGTATGGAACGTATCTCAGGTTTCTCGGAAATTATTAATTAGCCCCCATTCCGGTATCATTAATGACAGCCATTTAATTGCCCCAAATCCAACTCAGGGTGGTGGACAGGTCTCACTGGCTATTTTTCTGTTTTTCCAGACCATTTCTCTTATGATAAAACACATACGTTTACCGTGACCCACCGCAGTGAAATGGCTCTTCATTGCTAAGCGGCCTGTTGCTCAAAAACTCTAAGATAGTCACTCATTTTGAAATTCCAAAAACACCGCCAGACTTTCGAAAAATTGAATTGGCAAGAGAAAACTTCCTTCTCCTGGCAACAACAGGGTGTCACTTTCTCCGTTAATGACTCTTAGAGACTCAGGATAGGAGTTTCGGTGTTTGAGTGTGTCTGTCAATCATCGCTGCTAGTGCGAACAGTTTTTGAGTATTTCAAACATCAGGTCGGCGAACATCCATCAATTGCAACAGGTCTGAAAAGCGCCGGTTCCAAAATAGCCAAATCATGGGTACGGTTGTGAGGCGGCTATTAAGTAATTATTAACTACACGGATATTATTAAACAAAGAAAGGAGAAGAATTAAAACTTGGAAACCCTCTGAAAGGGCCGCTTTTGGGATAATCCTCAAATGGCTCTCCATTGATCTGTGCATGAAAAGTGGTTTGATTGTTTCAGTTTGAGCCTCCGAGATTGTTATCAACTTCACGAAGCCAACGGCAGCAGTCACATTTCTCGAAGCTTTCCGAGAAGCAGCTCTGTTAGAAACTTTAAGATCCACATCTTGATAGAAATTTTTCATGCAGCGCCAATTTGTATAGCCTCTGAGTCAGTCTACACTCCCGTTTCCGTTTCATCCGTTTACCATCACAATCTCATCCGTGAGCCATCGGCCATCGTTCTCTTTGCTTACGGACTGAAAAATCCGAAGTTTTGATGTCCCATAAAGTTCTCCATAGGCCACGCAGTCTTCATTCAAGGTTTTGTACTGTTACAACGTCACTGCAAGAAGTGGTCCCTTCAAACTGGCGCTCTCCCACGCTAGGCTCAGCCACCGGTGCATTACTTCATTAACCATGTGTACCTGGTATACAGGGGTGGCCAAAAAAGAGACACTTGCCCATGGCGCACATCATCAAACTTTTCGTCGCACAGGGTGCCGCTGTTGATGAAAGTTTTACGGCAAAATATTCCCTTAGATGTCCTCCATAAGCAGAAGCAGGCCCTCCTCCACTGCCCTCACCGTCCTCAAAATATGACGTCATCTTCCATCACCGTTTAGCTCAAGAAGGCCTACCGTAATCGTTCCAGCCTGAAGCTGCTTTGAAATTTCTTCAATCGGATTACTGATGATTGCTTTTAGGGACAGTAGCTCTGAATGTGTAAGACCCCTTCCGACCAGCCTTTCAGATAACGTCGCAATGGTCCATGATCCGTCGAGGACCAAGTTGAGCTCGAACCGTGCACAAGGTTCCCATGGCAAATTCTTGTGATATCGTTGGTGTAGGAAGCTGCTGTAATGTTTTTGATAGATTGGAATGTGCTTTTCAATAGTAAGTTAGTCGATTTGAATTGAGCAAAGTGTGTTCAAAGCTATCTCAAATGTGTGTTGAAGTGCCCCTTTTTCGGCCACCCCTGTATATCGCCCTAAGCAAAAAGATAAGTATACCTCTCAGTTTGCCTAGTTTTGAAAAGACATAACGAACACTTCTGACCATGTAGGCTTCCTCCTCGTTGCTGTCGATTTATTTTAATTATTTTTTTTTGTTCACCTACTCCTCCTTCAAGCTTTTTTCTCCTACTTTCCTTTCTCTCAAATCGATATTGGAAGTGTGGTTTTAGCGGACAAAAGTGTTTGCCGGAACGGTTTTTCGTGCTTCTCTTTTTTGCCGGGAAAAAATCAATGGTGGCCTCGAAATTTTTCTTTTGAATATCCTGATTCTTAAGACTTGAGGATATAAAAACACTAGAAACATAGTATATCAATCTTTGGAGGGCGTTGCTCAAGCGAGAAAAAATAATGCACTAAAAATCGTTTCGGCGAACACTTTTGACCGCTACTGTATATGTGTCCGATGTTCAGTCATACTATTTCTTTGATCAGGGTTTGTCCCATGAGCCATCCAATGTGAGAAACAAATGTATGTATTAGTTTGATTCAAAAGTCTTAAGACCCTCGGAAGTATGTTTTAAATTTTTCTGTGATTCTAATTAAATTCACTTATTGGACCATGTCATCACCATTTTGAGTTCACCAAAAGTGACAAACTTCTTCATGACATGGAACGAACCGCTTGAATTGCTTGTGATGGTGATAGTCAGAAGGGGCGAGGTAGAGGAAAGAAATATGGAATAATGAAATAGAAAGGGTGGAGATCGGTGCGCTAGCCAAAGCAGAAAATGAATAAAAGCCCTTCTCGATCGCTTAGTAAAGTTCTATCTCAAAACATTCGCATCAACCTGAACACACTGGTGTGCAAAAATTAAGGGCGAGTGCAACTTCGAGACCTGCTCCTGGCCGAGTAACATAGCTATATGGAACCCAAACATCCTTAGAAACTGCTACAGTACAGAGTGCAAATGAAGGGAACAGTTGAAAGGCTCTTAAAATGTTGCAAAGTTATGCTACTTCATCTAGTATATCGTCCTTAGCTTTTGCAGACCAGTTTATTATTGATTGACCGACTTCATTCTTGCTATCCTTTTCGATTTTTTGAAGATTTCATCCTCCATTCCAGGTGACGGTCAACGCAATGATATGTCTGTTTTTACTCGTTGTTCATAATAACTATTGCTAATATTATTTGCGGACCTCTTTACTTGGTTCACCCAGGCATTTCTCTGCACATCTGCAGACCGGCCAAACCGTCAATCAGTCAATCTGCGTATTGCCTGGCCGTTTGCCTACTTCTACCTATGCCTTCTTGTCAAAATTCCACATATACGGGGGGGGGCAAAAAAAGTCACTTTCATTCACATTCAAAACAGAATTAATTACACTTTGCCAAAACCAAACCGAATGAGCTCAATTGCATATTGAAGAGCACATTCTATTCTATCAAAAAATTACATAGGGGCTTTCTACACCGACGACATCAGAAGATTTTCCCACGGAAACATGGTTCACGGTACGAGCTCAACGAGGTCGTCGAGAAACCATAGACGATTACGACGTCTCTGAAACGCTGGTCAAAAGCCATTTGCATAGTCAGAGCTAGTGTCTCTAAGAAGCCATTCACCAGTTATCCGATTGAAGAAATTATGTAGCAGCTTCAGAATGGAGCGATTATGGTAGGCCTCCTTGAGCTCGACGGTGATGACAGATGACGTCATATTCTGGAGACGGTGAGGCAGCGAAGGTGGGCCTGCTTCTGCTTATGGGGGGACATCTAAGGAATATTTCGCCGTATAACTCCCAATAACAGCGGCATCCTTTGCGACGAAAATTTGATGATATGCGCCATGGGCAAAGTGACTCTTTTTTGCCCCCCCCCCCCTCCCTGTACATATCACCCACATGCTGCCATTTTGCCATTATTTACTCACCTTTGTATCTGTAATTACTTCGTAGCTGACGGAATCTTCCTCTATCTACCTAGCCGTATACATTTTCTTTCACCTTCGTTTCCCCTACTCTTTGTAGAAATACTTTTTTGTTGCAGTAAATAAGATCATATGTCCTTGTCATTCACTTTTTCTTTCGCAAGACTCTTCCATAAATGCCCATTAAAGGTTTAATTTTTCATTCACCCTTCTTCTTCTGTTGTTCTTTGTCTTCCTGCCATTCACAGTTCCTCGTCCTTCCTATTGTCTACCTTTCAATACTCTTTATCTCCTCAGAGTCACATTCCTACTTTTTGTCTTACTTCTTCTTCCATCCTACTTTGTTACTTAGGATTACTCTCTAGGAATTGGCGATGCCAGATCACATTTTAGCAGGTTATTTACGCAAGTTTGCAACAATAAATATACAGATATGTTTTGCGCATTTGCTGACATAATTGAGACTGATTGGTTGTGTCGCCGACGTCAGAACGAAAAAGCTCGTTCTCAATTAGGACCGACACTCAAAGAAAACACTGCAGGCTGTCTGATCGCTCAATAGACACCGCCATATCTGGCCCATTTCTTACAAGTGCTGAGGATTGGACAGATGTCTGGCTAAGAGCAGCAGGGACCTCTATCACCAATAAAAAGGAGGGTGTATGGAACTAACGCTCTTTGCGGCCTCGTGCAAGTTGTGACCGGCAAAACCATTCCCCACGTATTCTTCCTGGCGAGGGCGGGGTCGGGGCTTCAAGACAGCAGCCAGTAGTAAGGAAGAGAAAAGAGAGGCTATCTCTAGGAGCACTTGGAGTGATTTGTTCTACATAGTAAGCCCTCCGGACGTCCCTTGAGCAAATTACATGAAGGTTTTACCTTCACATTTGAGCCGCGTTACTACCAGCTCGGGGTGGCAGGTGGACCTCTCTAGTCAGCATCTCTAAAAAATCGTTCTCATCTTTCTCCATGAAGTCGCTTCTATAGTTGACACCCTAATGGATGATTCTCACGGGTGTTATTTGTGTTTGGTGGGGGAGGGGTAGTTTCCTAAATAGCTTTCGCCTTTTCCAGGCTCTGAAGAAGGTGAAAGCACCGAAACGTCGGCCAAATAAAGTTATTGTCAATCTTGGTCGGAAGCTTAGTGAAGACACTATCAGTTTTCTGAAATAAGTTTTTGTTGAAAGAAAAACACGGGTCGAGCCAGTTCTTCTGTTTGCAAAAACAAGTAGGGAATGTATCGCTGCAAAAGAGGCAGTCTGCGTCACAGATGGAGATGTTGTGGTGGCGGGATGCGCGCTACCAATTTCACATTTCAAGGATAAAATTTCGCTTGGTTACCCCTGCTTTCCATCCCATTCCGGTAGGTTAACTGATCACGAGGTGATAGACACGAGAGCAGGATAAGGGGCCATCGCAAGATATAGCTCAATACTCATTCAACGAATACGCAGGTGCTAAGTGAGGGGGGAAGGGGTGGCACGACGCGGCCGTGCGAGTTCTGAAGCGCAACGGCGCTAAGCCCGCGCTCATGATTAGGTAGGACTGGGTAGGTCGTGAACAATGGGATTTATAATTTCGCAGAATCCAACTTTTCGTTTTGAGCCCCCTTCCTAGGCTCACGCATGGTGCCATCACGCTTGAGAGACGTCGCGCCGCTGCGTGATTCCCTCCCAACCCCCCCCCCCAACTCACTTAACACTAATACCCAATATTTTCCGAGAAGAAACTCATGGCGGAGCGGATGAGCAGCGCGACCCCTACTCTTTCCAAACAGAATGACAAGTGAAGACAATCTCAACTTCGAAATAGGTGTTTTATGTCAATGGTTTGCTCAGGTCGCCTCGATATGTCTACCCTGCCGAAGTGCACAAGGTCGATAGTAAAAAGTGTAAGACAATTGGAAGACTAACGGCGGCAGGAAATAATAGCTAGTGCAAGTTTGCGCCGGAAAGGACGTGCAATTATGTCTACAATGTAATTCGGCGCTCCCGGATGGGGGAAACCACTAAGGAAGAATTCTGCCCAATGAAGGAAGGAGGGTCTCTTTCTGCAAGAGGAGGGGCATATGGAGCGACTGTTCTTGTCGGTTACCATTTTTTGCAAAGAAGGGATCTTCGGGGTAACCATTCTGCTTGAGCTTTCACACCCACGCTGGAGCTCCCTCCCCCCCCCCCTGCAAAAAAAGTTTATTACTTAAAGAGATTGGGCGGAAGTGGTGTAGTGGCAAGTGGCACGCTTACCACGCGAGCGGTCCGGGGATCAAATCCTGGGTCGTGAGTCGCCCGGGCCAACCAAGCCTTCCATCCCTCCGGGGTCGGTTAATTGGTACCAGACTTGTCTGGGAGGATAAAAACACTGACTTGTACATCGGCTGGCCCCCGCAAGTCATTGTACAGGGGGGGGCAATAAAAAAAGACATTTTGTCTCCACTTCCAGATGGATTTAAGCACATTTTGCTCAATTCAGACCGAATGGTTCCAACTTATTATTGAAGAGCGCATTCCATTCTATAAGAAAATCTTCATAGTGGCCACCTACGTGGACGGCATCAGAAGAATTTGCCCTGGAAACATGGTGCACTGGTCGAGCTCAATGGGGTCTTCGAAGGATCGTGTACCATAACGACCCTTACTGGAAAGCTAGTTCCGAGGGGATTTGCACAGTGGTAGCTAATGCCTCTAGAAAACTATCCAACATTAAATCGATTCACGAAATTGCGTAAGAGCTTCAGGCTGAAGCTCTTACGGTAGACCTCCTTGAGCCTGACGACGGTGACAGATGACGTCATATTCTGAAGACGGTGAGGGCAGTGAAGGAGGGCCTGCGTTACTTATAGAGGGACATTTAGGGAATACTCTGCTGAGGAACTCCCGTCAACGACGGCAATCTCTGCGAAGAAAAAAGGCCGAAGTGTCCGACATAGGCAAAATGTCTTTTTTTTTGCCCCCCCCCCCTGTATAGGCCACATCGCATTCAAACGCCACTGCGAATGTACAAATGGAAGTAGAATGCGTGCCGCATCCCAAAAGGGATTGATCAACGGCAAATGCTTTATCCTTTTATCCTTTAATGAGATATGAAGTGTGGCACCACATGCCTCCTCTTCTGAAAAGCATTCTATTGGTTTGTATACGGTACTGTGGGAGAGATTTCATCACCAAACCGGGGATAAAACTGAATGTTCATTTCCTCTACAAAGGTTTGCCGACTTGAGGTGATCATGTGATTGAACTGTGACCGCTAGTTCTGAACATGCAGTTGATCATCTGTAGTGGCAGTGCAAAGCTGTCGAAAAAGGTTTTTCAAAAGTTTTCGTTGCATTGGGAAATATAGTGAGTCCAGTGGTCACAGCTGAACCGTAGACGTTTTTCTTTCCAAAAGCAAACACTAGCGATTTACAGACTGCAATTTATTACATCATAATTATTTCTTTTTCTTTCGAAGAACGTAAGCAATGGCACGTAGTAGGCAACGTCTGAAGGTCATACAAGATTTCGCAGACGGAACGGTAGAAAAACTCCACTATAATGGCAGAGAGGGGATTCAGTCATTTCGAAATGTGATGAATTACGAAGCCGATAGGGCAACCGGGCCGACGTCACCAGTGAAGGACGTCGACCGCCGTCGGTGGAAAAACGCCAGGTAGCTTCGTAGAGGCTGCGTTTGCCGATCTCAAAAGAGGAACCGCACACATTCATTGAAGAACACATGGCCATGAATTACTGAGAAAAAATGAAACAAAGAAGTCGGAGGAAAGTTTGATAAATAGTAGAAAGCGAAGGTCGTCCAATTGTCGGCGCATGCTCCGTTCAGCTAACGGATCCCGATCGTATCCCTGTCAGTTGTTGAGCGTCGCAACTAACGTTATAGACAGCGATGCCCTGACTGGAATATTTAGTGATTTAGTGCATCAAGAAGTTAAAAAAAGTAAAAATAAGAAGCAGTTAAAAATTAGAAGAGCCCACCTGAACGAGCTGAAAACGACATTATTTACGAGGTTATAAGAGAACCTGCCCTCCCTTTCAAAAAACGAGAAGAGCGTCGGGTGCAGACCATACACCACAAGTGACGACGGCCTCCAAGTAAATCTGGTTAGTAGTGGTTCATAGTGATAGCTGATTTTTGGTAAATGATAGTTGTAATTAGTGACAACTGATAGAATACAACTGCAACAGGCTAATCATTTCATTGGCAGAAAACATTTACATTTTGTGGAGGCCGTCGTCACTTGTGGTGTATGGTCTGCACCCGACGCTCTTCTCGTTTTTTGAAAGAGAGTATACGTCAATTAGGACCTGGTGGAAGGGGTGATTATTAATGTTCGGTTCCCACCTTCTTTCCTGAAGCAGTTTAAGGTGCTCGAAACAGATCAGGATTGAGAACAGGTTACTTAGTCGAACAGAGGGAGGACGAGGCTAGTAAGAGGGATATCAGGGAAGTTATGGGTATTCTAGCCTAGGTTTGTCTTCAGACGGTCTAGAGTTGGACGCAGCACTGCTAACCTCTTTATGAACGAAGTTGTTAGCTACTGTGACATCAATTGTTGGATCCCAAACTTGAAGGCCCTCAAACACAAGCAACATCAACACATCATCCAACATCTCACTCCAACTTTTTTGGGAGAGCTGCTTTTTTCCACTGCTTTCTACCCATATTATTTATCATGCACATTGCTTGAATTGAGCTGTTGTTTCAGCTCAACTTAGCCTTAACAGCATCAAGCAAAGTATACTCTGTTTCTGGGAGCCAGATGCTCGTCAGTGCAGACCATACAGCACAAGTGACGACGGCCTCACAAAATGTAAATGTTTTCTGCCAATGAAATGATTAGCCTGTTGCAGTTGTATTCTATCAGTTGTCACTAATTACAACTATCATTTACCAAAATCAGCTATCACTATGAACCACTACTAACCAGATTTACTTGAAGGCCGTCGTCACTTGTGGTGTATGGTCTGCACTCGACGCGCATAACCTTCT